>MU158718.1:282515-328811 GCA_015888305.1 Antheraea pernyi
TTAATAAATGAAACCTACACATTAAATAGAAGTAGATTCCAGACATCGACACACTTCATTTTCTTTATGCTGTAAACAAAAGAGTTTGAACAGTGGCTAGCTACTGAGACATGCCGTCGCGTCGCGTCGCGTCGTGCCGCCAACTAATGTCCGGCACACTTGAATACTTAGTAAAGTGCATACAGCCTTTAAGTACTCTCTTATGCAAGTAACGATAATGAAAATATCGTGTTAGTTCTTATCCCTTTAAAGTTTTTTGTATAAATATACCACTCATGAGACCTTAATTAGTTTCACACTGCACAGTAAAAGTTTTTATTATAAAAAAAAACCAATACAGAATAGAGAAATCCTACATTTATTAACTCAACGTAGATCAATCTGGATTATCCTGATCGTAATATTTATCTAATCTTATTCTGTTAGTTAAGGAAATATTTACTAATTGTTATTAATTTTTTTGCTTGATTTTTTAAGGAAACTCTCTCTTTTAGATGAATTTTTTTTTCTCAATTTACGAGCAACATCGTTGACATACTTTATCTTGATAACTTGTATTATGTATGATGTGTAATGTATTTATTATACTGTAAACAATAAATTGTATTATACTGGTGAATTCCTTTTTTTAAATTGTTTTACATTTTGTTGCTGTCAAATTTTTAGGCCTAACCAAAATCGAATCTCACGTTCTGCTATTCTACCGACCTTGAAAGCTAACGTATCCTAAGCTCGAAACATTTTTTTCTTTGGGATTATCAAATTAAAAATACTTAGTTATTTATTTCAATGGATTTACATTTTGTTCTTATCACATTTTAGAGCTAACCTAAATCGAATCTCAAGATTGTCTATTCTACCGTTCTTGAATGTTAAAGTACCTAAAATAGAAACAATTTTTTTGAAGTCGCAAAGATTACATTTGTACCTTCTTTAAAACTATCAAATTAAAAACATTTGGTTATTTATTTACATAATAGGACCTCCGACAACGAATACTACGGAATATTTACTTGATAAGAGTTATTATAAATTTATGGTACTCCCTGAATTATAGAAAAAAAAGGAATCAACTGTAACTGAAGGCTGTGTGGCGTTCTGCTTTTAATTTTACATCACTTGTTTGCAACAAGTCATAGAATGTAAGACTGGAAAAAATGCTGTCAATAAGGCAACTAAGTGAATCGCATCCATAGATCCACGCGGTACCCTGACAACTGCCACTTTCACCAGGAGCACGTAGGGACGGTAGTGTAAGACGATATGTTTAATTTGTATCAAAGTGTATTGTAACTTGTATCATATTTGCATAAAAGAAAAATCAATAGAACACCTGTAGTATTTTATTCCACTGCACCGGTAACAACCAACACAAACCCTCGAGGTTACAAACCGCCAAAACTATGATGTTGATATAGTGTCCATAGTAAATGGAAATTAAAATCAAAATATAAGCTTTATGAATTATAAAGACGAAATTAAATATTACGTTAACATAATTTTAAAGTTAACATTTCTTTGAAATTTGTGAAATAAGGTGTTAATGTATTCGTTCAAAAGTATTATTCAGCAACTCCATAAAGAAGTCAAATGTGCAACACTGTCCTAGTCTATATAATTTAAAGACCCATTTATAAAGTATGTCTAAGTTCGATTACAAATTGAAAACTTGGGAACTTTTGCACTACCAAAGAAGTTTCCCAAGTCACGATCTTTATAATATTCGGGGACAGAATTTAACCGAGTTTTGAGAGCATGCCCTTAATGTGTTTTAGCTGGTGTGCTAATTTGCAATAATCGCTTGAGAAGTTAGTGCGACAGATGCCTTTCGGATGATTTGTATTGTATAGCGCGCTTATGAAATTAATCTATAGCGTTCATTTATCAACTTTGTGACGAAACGAAATATAGATGTAACACGAAGAATTTCGTTAAGATTTTTCACTTCACTGCAGGCTATCTATAATACTATAATTAATAATAATATTATAAACTTTACCTAGTTTGTAAATTTGTGACGTTGTAAGGCGTAATCTCAGGAACGAGTGGTCCGATTTGAAAAATTATTTCAGTGTTATATAGCTCATTTATCGAGGAAGGTTATAAGCTATATATATATGTCGGGGAGAACGTTATTCCCGTTGACATCGTCATTAGTGGTTACGGCATTAGTGGGCGTCATTCGGGTAAAATGCGAGCACAAAACACAATGTAGACAGTTTCATGTATTTTAATTTAGATTCAACAAATAGTTTTACACATACAATGATATCGTTGCAAAAATTAACAACTACGACCGAGCAGCGAGTTCGGGGCACCGATCTTACTTTAATCACCGAATATAATAATACTCTCATCAACGATCCAACTCGATCTGGTGCTACCAAACGAATGTCCCATATAAACTGTCCACCTTCTAAAAGTAAAGATGGCGCCTCGACCACGCTCGAGGCATTAGCTCTGCTCCGATTGGTCATTACGTAAATTACTTTGTATGTAGCTTCTATTACATTATTATGATTTTCAGCTATAGAAAAATGTAACAAATGAAAATAGAATACAAATTAAGTATTTTCAAAGTAATAAAACTGTACGCCTCTTAAAGTAAACGTTATCTAGACTCCGCTCGAGGCACATGGTCTGTTCTGATTGGTCGTTATGTGAATTACAATATTCTTAACTTTTATCAGATTATTAAGGCTTTTAAGTTATAGAAAAATGTTATAAATCAAATAAAATTAAATTAAGAATTTAGATGAAGTCAAATAATATTATGTGTGCAAACAATAATCAACTCGACTTATAGCTTCCTCCGACATATATATATATAGTTTTTCACTGTTGTTTGTTTATTGATGTACTTTAACTTCCTTTGTTTATAATGTTTAGCAAGTGACATGTTGATACTGATCTCATGTTATCATTATATATGTGTAATCCTTATATTTCTTAGATATCATTATTTTTATTATCTTTCTTAAACTTGACAATACTTAGTAAGCCATAAAATGGTAACTTTTGCATACATCTGTACTAGCTGTTTTGAATTCTTAATAAATTTATTCTGAACTCAACAATCTGTCCAGCCAGTGAACCAAATTTAAGGGCTACCATCATGAACATACTTTCACATGATGTGTATCAAGACTATGAATTTTATACAAAAAAATTATATATAATTGAGAGTTTTCTATGTTTTATATTTAAGAAATGTTTGCAACAATAGTGTTGTCCGAATGTATCCAAAGGTTTTTATTGTCACAACAACCTAACGTAACTAAGTGAGGACCAGGAATACTCTACATCTCAAACATCATAGTCAGACTCTTCTATAGGATTTGAATCCACATCCTTTGTTGCAATGCAAAGGTTAAGTGCATAAACTGAACACTCATTATTTTGTTTTTTTGCTTGTAATGGTCTTGATATTGTAACCATTTTTAAATGAAAGTGAATATATCCAGTAATTATATCACAAGTAATCCATATATTTCCAAATGATCAAATGCGTTTATGGGTGGCTAATGAGCGACTGGCCCCATGTTTACATATTTCGTAAGAGCAAAGGGATAACAGAAACTGTTAAGGGATTCTGAATGGCAAATTGTGATTATGTTCCAGATTGAGCTATTGTTTAGTCAGGTAAGAGCACTGATACCAATGTAAACTATGAATTGCTGCGGTTATGTGTATAGAGAAGGGAGCACATTTTATTGTACACTATGGTACATAATCGGAATTATTCGTTTGAATCTAATATATTTAGTCATTTCAGCTAACATTTTGCTCTTGCGACATACCCAATGGGGACGGGTATGCGACGCGGTATATAAGACGGCGCTTGAGAACGCTTTAAGCCCTCAAGTTATGGATTATTTGCCTTCTTTAAATTACATTTGATTAGGAAGCAGAAATATTTACATTATTGTTAGATTTTCATGTAACCTCAGGGCGCACAACACCGCCTTTTAAAGCGCTTATGTCTCGGACAGAACCTTAATCAACGTAGGTTCGAATTATCCAACTTTCCCTGAAGAAAATACCGTAGCGACAATGTAACGAGAGGGCAAGGATATTTTCTAAGGCTTAGGTATCTGGTTAGCTACCATCCTCTAGTTGAAAAGTTGTCTCTTAGAGTTTATCGATATTTTACGGTAGCTGCATTGACAATCGACCAATCCCTTTCCAGACTTTGTCTGTTTTCAATTTACAATAACTAGTATTATATATTATTGTGCTTAAACTTTGCAAATTGTTAAAAAAATACTCCTACGTACTCCGACATCCACTTTTATTGGGTAACAGTTATTATTCATAACATGTAGAGTATAAAATGGCATGAATTATTTGAACATTTACTATAGTACTTTGAGTTTATTAAAAACTAGTAATCACTCACGTCTTCGTTCGCGTTAATCCTATTAATATTATGAAAAGAAATTTTGTGAGTATGAAATGGTGTTCGATACTTTTCACCAAAAATACTCAACATATTATGATGAAACTTTATAGTAATATAGCTTATACATCAGCATAATACTTAGCCTATCACTACATATTATTACACAAAGTCGTCCGCCGTGATAAACTTTAAAACTACTGAACGGATTTTCATTCGGTTTTGATTAATAGATAAAGTGATTTATTAGATAGGTTTAGGTATGTAATTTGTCAAGTTTATTACCAGGGCGGGACAACGTCGGACGAGCCTTCTAGTAATTCATAAAGAAATTGTTTAAAATGGCTATGTCGCCGTGCGCTGCATAAAACCAAATCACACGAAGATAATGTACGGCGTCATAATTTATAAAGATAAAAACACGAACGAAGTCGTGAGTGGCCGTTAGTTACAATAGAAAAACAACAAAAAATAAAGTCTATGTCACAGTGAAAGAATTTTCAAAATCGGATCAGTAGTTACAGAGATTACCCCCGAAACAAACAAACTATACATTGTTATATTAATTCTATGGATGTGATGTTTGTATTATAAGTGGATTATTTCTATGTCAATTGTGCCAATTACTATTTTACTATGATTATAATTACTAAATTACTCCTTTTGTTCTGATAATAGACAAAGAACTTGCGACGTCTGCGAACTCATTCACGTAGCAGCTGTTATGTTTGAAAGTATAATAGAAAAGTCGTGGATAAATTAGTATTATTGTAAAGGTAACGCTTAAGCAGCCCTGTGTCTCTAAACTTACCTGATATTAAATGACGATGTGCTCAAATATAGTAAATATAGAGGGGACCGACTCTCAAGTGCAACTATCGGAATATATCTTTAGGTGTACGGCGACAGTATATTTTTAACTTGAGGGTGGTAGTTACCCACTCGGGTTTAGGAAACGCTCAACTATCATGTTATGCTAACATAATGATGAATGCCTTCACAAAATCTCTGGTTCATTCGCAAGCATTAGAACCTACGTCTATCTCCGCAGTGTCCAAACATACTAACCATTGAACCATCGTCGTTTCAATGCACGTATGCTAAAAATCAGGAGTGCCTAAACTTGAACTGCTGGCGTTCCACCTCAATATTGTTGACTACGATCGATCGACTCTGAAATGCTGCAAGTATGCGTGATACAGGATTGTCGTCTAGTTAGGTGTAGGTAACTCTCGCTAAAAAAACGATAAAAGAAAGCGATTATTCTGGTCGAATTGTGGAACAAATAACTTTTAGTTGTTTTTTAAATAAATTTTGTTTTAGTTATTACTTACTAAAACAAAATCCGTGAATAGTTCTAGATTGGGAAATTTTTCACGGGATGTTTTTAATAATTGTATTTTTAAATATTGGCAAAGAAAGGTGATCTTTAAACATTTCACTGAAGACTTGTTTTCATGACTTTATGATACTTTACATTTGATTTAAGATTCTCAACTTTAAACAAGATCGATGGATTCGTCGCAACAAATCATTCGAAATGTAATGAAATTACTCATATACATATTGTTTATCCAGTCTTGTTGTTGAGTGACTTTGCTTTTGCATTAGAATTTTATATTATATATTCGATTAATAAATGACTTGATAAGATTAGTAATTCAAGGCTTAATAAACAATTAGTTTATCGTGGTATATATTGGTGGATATCGCTTGCCGAACCCTTATCGATTATCGTCCTAGAGATGCCCCACAAATTGTGTTTTTATATACTCATTGCACAACAATTTCCGTTCTAACGCATTCCTTACCACCAGGAACTCCGTTTAGGAAGATTTTGGAAGAGGTATTTTACATTGGTTATAAGATTTTTGTAGGATTTATTGTGAGATTACAATCTTACCTAATCTATGTGTAATTAGTGACTACTTAACAGCAGATAACTACATCTTTGGTATAGAACTAACCTTAAAAGGACCCCAGTTGTGAGGCCAGTCATAATAGCTTACTAATCCTGAGGTGTGAGTTGGAATGCTTCGTATACCAGTGTGTTACCAACCACACCTTTCGGACTCGGAAATACAGTAACGTGAATACTGCTGCTTCTATTACCGAAAAAGCTCCATTTCATTTTAGGATTCGAGCATACGTCAATTGACGCTGTGTATCAAAAACAAAAATACTTTATTCGATGTAGGCCCTGAGAAGGCGCTAATGAACGTTAAAACTATCACCGGTTCGGACAAACAACCCAGTCATCGAGAAGAACCGGCAAGAAAGTCAATCCAACTCAATATATATTAAAACCTGCTCGACATGGTGCTTGAACTCACTTTCCGGTAAATCGGTAATATGATTTGGGACTTTGTTATAAAACCTAAAAAAATGTTATCGGTCTTAGTGAGCCTGAAACATTCTCTAGATCAGTCTTTCTCAAAGTGGGCGATAACGCCCCCTTGGGGCGTTCGAAACCTAGAGGGGGGGGGGGGGTTAAGGGGCCCAGAAAAAATGGGGGGCGTTGATGGGGGTTAGGGGTGTATAATTTGTAATTTCATTTACTTTATATAGTATTTTAAATTTCACTAAAATTAAAACCCACCTACTACACAATAACGAATAATTAGTTTATATTTCTACCCTGTATGATGTTATAAGAACTTAAAATACTTAACATAGATTTCGTAGGATATACCGCACACCGTACGCAATCAAGTTGTAACAGGTTTCTGCGGATCCGGTAGATGGTAGAACCACGCTGAAGCTATTACTGGTTTCAGCAATAATGGGTCGGCTCGCCCGCGGTACTACCACCCCACACACAGAAACACCGACGTCAAGTAACAGTGCTTGCATTGTTGCGTTTCGTTCGGTCAGTGAGAACGCCGGATACCCACCACAATGGAATATGAACAATTTGTTACTGTTTTTAGTATTTAAAATTAAAGTAATTCATGCTTATACTGAGCCTTCGTCGCTTCAAGTTCAAAAACGGAACGAATACCTTATCCTGATTCTGAACTGGTTTTGGGAAATAACAAAATAAAACAAAGTGTTATTAAAACATTTAATTAAATTTACAACACCATTTGGTACAAATATATTTTGCATTTTTCTCAATACGATTTCACTAGTCAGGAATGTTAATGTATACAATTCATTTTAAGCACTTGTTTGTAGTCTATGATGTGAACTATGATTGACCCAATATTTGTTTCTGAATAGGTAATGAAACACCTATACAAATAAGTTCTGTTTTGTTAGACAAATATTTGTTAATAAGTTGTTTCAAATGTATTATTCCCTCATATTTATAAGTAATAATATAAACTCGATTACGTCCATATAATTAATAAACAACCGACAGTGTTTTGAGATTCCATTTAAAATTTTGGTGTCTTTAGAAAAAGAACGTTCAAGAAATTGAGGCGTCTAAGACATGTTTTTGTCTGTAATAATCTACGTCGGTTTTAATATATCTTAGAAGTTTGTACATATGTCATATTTTCTGATCTCTAGATTGCTTGTTGTCTAGATTGTACAATTATTATTATTTTTTAAAGTTTTATAATTTAATGCTTAAAAATACTTTATGTTTTGGGTTATTTTTGGGTACTTCAAATACATATATCTAGTTATATATAAATAGTTTTTACATTTGCTTTTTATTAGAATGATCAAAATCAAAATACTCTTTATTCTATTTAGGCTCTGAAAAGGCACTTATGAACGTCAGAAATACCACCGGTTCGGAAAACAACCCAGACATCGAGAAGAACCGGCAAGAAACTCGATCTGGTTTATCTTTTCATAATATATAACATATTTTTTTATTATTACAACATAATAGACATATAAAGCTACATTCGTTTTTGATGGATACATGGATGGATGGAGAGAGGCGTTACTTCCAATGATAAATACGATGTTAATAAATTTATTGGTATTGATAATTATTTGTAATATTTATGCATTGGTGTAAATTATACAACTGATTCTAAGGTAAAAAGTATCAAAAAGGTATAAAATACTGTTAAATTACTGTCCGTATGTACTTTCGTGATTTAAAGTGGAAACAGTATAGGGAATATTAATTAATATTTTTAGGTATACTCAGTATATAGTAACGTATCCGTGACGTTCTAATCCATATTACAAGTCAGATAATATTTCATAGTGATAGACCAGATCGGATATACGTTGCGAACTTGCAAATTCCGTGTGATTCCGGTTCATTATCAGTTTACCCAAACGATTGAAGTTGAATATCATAAGTGTCTGATATCTGATAAGCAAAATTAGTGTCAAATCTTAATAAGGTTTTATATAGAACATTCGAGATTAAAATCACTGTTTTGTGCGTGTGTTCATAATAAAAGACGATATGATACCGTCAGTTAGTTAAATGTAAGTAGTAGTTAAAAGTAATTGAAGTGAAGAGGGTCTTCGACGTTCATTCTCTCGGCAGAACCGCTGTAAATTAAACCTTAGGAGTAACAAACTTTTTACTAAATTTCAATAGATCTATCTATAATTATGTTTAGGGTTCATTAAAATAGTGATCGATTGCAGTAAATGCTTATAATTAGATATTCTGATAATAAGATATATAAGAGGCTTAATATTCTATAATATACTAGCTTTTGTTGTGTGACTTTTCTCAGAAATTAACCCGAATTATTCATATTCTCAATTAAAACTGGCTTGCATTGTATAATTAACATTAATTGAGCTTGGCAATATTTTGCGTAGTTTGATTTAAATACAATCATATCTCAAATAATATATCAGCTATGCTTTGTTAATATAATAAAATTATGCTTTGTTGAAACATTAAGGTAAATTCGAAAAGTTAGAAGTAATTGAAATTGATTTGAAAATAATTTGTGACTTTAAAAGTATTCATAGTTATCGATATCGTTGATTTATTAACATATATACGTTTTTTTAAATATGAAATACAACTTGTGGATATTCAATTTCTGTTTGCTGTTTCAACTGTTGATAATGTTAAGTAGGTAGTTCTGAAATTGATAAATTATTCTATATCTTTATTTTTTGCCTATAGCTTCAATATAGCTTGTGATTTAAATTGTTTTGGTGATATGTGGGGAGTAGATGTTTTATCTGGATTAAGTGTAATTTTGCAATAACAGTTTTACTTTTATGGGGTCATTCAAGTATTACGTAAGCACTGATGTGGGATGAGGGGCGTACTTGATTTGCTTATTTTTGATGACATAGGGGATGGGGGTCTGGCTAGTGATTACGTCAGCAATATTTCTCTAATAAACCGGAACAGATTTAGATAAGTGTTTACGTAGGTAAGGCCCCCCCCCCCAGGAAGAGCATTGCTTACTTTTGCTGACCAGGGGGAGGGGGCGGTCAGAAATTACAAAAAATCTGCTTACGTAATACTTGAACGGCCCCTATAAGGACTTTACAGATTTTAACTTATATTTATTAGATTTTATCATTACTTTTTAGCGTCTAGAGAAAACCGTAATGATATTGATGAGTATTGACAATGTTTGCACGTTTGTTGATACCCCTCCCTGTCGTCGTTATATTGCCTAGACAAGTCTCAAAATA
Organism: Antheraea pernyi; assembly: GCA_015888305.1. Lineage (NCBI taxonomy): Eukaryota > Metazoa > Arthropoda > Insecta > Lepidoptera > Saturniidae > Antheraea > Antheraea pernyi. The sequence continues at coordinate 292,504 of MU158718.1, forward strand.
CCTCAGCAAATGTGTTGTCAAGTCCGGCTCAACGTTTTTTTTATATTGATTTTATTTATATGTCAAGTGGTCGCAGTTCGATGGATCTGTGAAGGGCAGTCAGGCCAATAGAGTAGTTCGAAACTTAAAAAAAAAAGATATGTCAATGAATGTCATCGATGCTTAAAATAATTATAATTTACTTAGTTTAGTGTAGTGTAGTTTAGACCGATATATAACCTATTAAATCTTTTATAATATGATATGAGTAAACATTAAACATTTCGTTTTAATTAATCCAAATTTAAACACATGTCCTGCAAACATAAAGACAGTTTTAAGATTTCAATAGATGTATAGAATAGGACTACCAAACGTAGAGCTAACAACAAAGACTATCGAATTGATATTTTCAGAATTAGTCAACTAAGTACCATACTAATGATGCCAATGATAGTAGCTAATAGTTCAGTTTATTCTTCAAAACATAAGACAATGGGAAGTATCTTTCGTAATATAAATCTAATTGATATTTTTTTATTTTCTGGCTTCAAGTATTGTAAATATATTTAGTGAAATAACGAAAATTAATTTTATATTTCTTCTATTTTTATAAGAAAATGTATTCTGCAACATTCTTATTAGAATCTTAACTGCGCATGGACTAATTCATATTACAGTAAATAGTATTAAAATTATTTTGTAACTTTACAGAGTCCGGTTTCGTTGTTCTGCAGGGGACGACATACTGGACAGATCTGTTTGTACGACACTTCTTGTTCCAAGAGGAACAGTCTATCGACTGTGATGATCTCCTTTTCTTCGTGAGGAAGCGGCACGTCAAAGGAACTTCGCGGTATTTACCTAAGTACGAGGTCAGTAAAGTTTCTCTGTTTTCGTTTTTAAGGCAAGTTGAAAATGGAAATGCAAAGCTTAGGAACAGATGTGATAATTATTGTAAAACAGTTAATATGTAATACAATGCATAATTGATTATGCGTTGTCTGTTATTATTATTAACGACGACAATAGTCGACCGGTGCTATCACAACGTGCCAACAAATAAGTTCTATACAAACAACTGATAGGTCACACTCGAAGTCACAATAAAAACAACGAACATTCATTTCCTTGTCCTGTTACAAATTGTAATACGATACAGAATAGCAAGCTACTCAACAGCAGAATAACTGACAACAGTTTATAATAACTATTATTGTAAAATAACACAACAGCATAATCATTATTAATATATAATCCGATATTACTATCTATCTATACGCAGGCACGTTAGTATAAATTACAACATTATGCTCATGAAAAAACGATGAATTAACAAATATTTATCATTGTACTTAACTCAGCATGATGTATAGGATTGTATATGTATCTTGCTGATAGTGGTTAGTATTAAAATTTATCGTATGTATTACTTATAATAAAAACATGCCAAATGATACTGAATATGAATAGGATAAAAAAACTAATGACTGTGTGACTAATCTCATTAGTCTGATGGTCGAATTCTATGATAAATATGAAAATGTGGCTTTTATTTGTTTCTGTTTAAAGCAGGTGAACGTTATCACTCACAAGGAGTTATCTTATTGCGATGTGATACCGCGAGAGAGGCAGATAACACTGTGTTGCGTCAAACAGTCTAACTGGCGGCGTCCAATTACTGAAATTGTATTTCAAACGTATCTTTGTAATTCTAGACAAAAAACATTGTCGGTTGTCTGCACACCTTGCATAAATTAAATCTAAATTTAGTTTTTAACATTTTGGTGTGCAATAAAAAGCTAAAGATTTACAATTACATATTTAATTAAATTTCTTTTCTGTTTGCAGTTGGTTCGGTGATTTGTTTTCATATTATTTTATGTATCTTATATTTGAAGCTTCAACAATTTATGTATATACCTATACAGGAAGAGTAAGTGCACCGACATAAACAAGTCGACATATTATTAAGAATGGTTTTGTAAGTTAGTTGATTGTTTGGAACGTCGCTTGCAGTATAAGTGTCGGGTGCGCTAATTATTTAATTACTCGTTGAATGCTCATGCCATTTGGGTTCTAGTTAGCACCATTTGGATGTAATATACCTACAAAGTGTACCAGACGAATATTTGGATGTATAAAAAGTTTGCTTTAACAACATTTAAGTATTTAATTTATTTTAAACAATATAAAAATATTATTTCTTACAACAGTAGATTGCATTACAACAACTAGTTATGTACTTTTGTTCATTCATTGATTCTGCGATGTCGCCACACTTTCTTTTCACTCACAACAGTACATCTTGCTAATAAATATGTTACCTTGTTGTTCTTACATAGACTCGAGATTGATTGATCAATAACCACTTATAAAATATATACAATTTACAAAACAAAATGACTAACAACAGTTTATAGTATATGCACTTGATTTGATATCGTTATTTAAAATGATAAAGTCGCGATTATATTAAACAACAAAAGCGTAAGAGATCTGAATATTGTTCGGGCAACGGTTCACGAGACAGTGTCACTCACACTGAATCACAGAGTCGGAGCGCGAGGCAGTTCCACGGAGGGAGGCCTCGCGCATCACTCGCACTGACACCAGCAGAGGCAAGTGTCGGGTCCGGCGCACCCCGCCGCCGCAGAGATTCATGAGTGCACCGCTTGTTCGCAGACGGACGTCGAGGTTTTCCGGAAGGACTCGAAAAAGCTGCCCATCGGCGACCCGGAGATCGACTGGGAGGAGACTGTGTATCTGAACCTGATCGTACACCAGTTCGACTACACGCTGACCCTGGCGATCTGCACACGAACGAGCCCCAAGGAGCTGCAGGTGTTGAAGCGGCACTCGCAGAAGGTGAGCGTCATACGCGCTCCGGCGGCGGCAAGGAGGCGCGCGCGCGTCACTAGCTGAGCCGGTTGAAGAGTTTGGTGCGGGGCCACGGGAGCGGCCAGTCGTACCGGCGCGGCACCGGCCCTCGCACGTTCCGCTCCAGATACGTAAACAGCCAGTACCACCACTCGCGCTGTATCATGTAGTGGTTGTACCCGTTGCCGGCGCGGTGCGGCGTCACCAGCAACGAGTGGAACGTCCAGAACAGCCGCGTCGTCACGTAGTAAGCGATCACCACGTCCACAGTGTAGTGCCCGTGCGCCAGCAGCACGAACGACACGCCGAGCAGCGCAGAACCCCACATCGCCCAGTGCATCGGCCACAGCTTCTTTGGAGAGTATTCCGCGACTATCAGGTAACTCAGCACGAGGACCATCGTGTGTCCCGAGTATATGTAGTCACCGCAGTATGTATGCTTCCCGTTTATCGAGAGGCCGAAACCCGATATTAAGTAGAACATCCTCTTGACGAGCACGAGAGGCGTGGTATTGTTGCTCTTCGGGCTGCAATAGTAAGTGGTGCTGGATACCGGTAGCACGGTCACGAACATCGTTACCGATCGATAGAGGTACAGTAGACCGATTATGAAGAAGAGTCGCCGTGCCACGATGAACCGGTGTTTGTGAAACACGACTACGATCATCGCGACCGTCGTCGATATCATGATCAGGTACTCGGAAACATCCAGACCCCAATCCCTGGCGGCCACGTTGTCTAGCACTATGTCGTTGAGCGGCGGCGTCGTGTTCCGGTCCGGCAGTCGCTCGTGCACTATCGAGAGCGACATCATGTTCACGCACACGCACATAAAAAGGAACAGGAAGGAGAGTATCGCCTTCCATATTTCTTTGGGATATCTCTCCTCTCGGATCGTGCCCGGCGGTATCTCGACTATGAAGTCGCCGGCGTGGGTCCGCTGCGGGGAGTGGTCCTGGTCAGGGTCGGACTCGTCCGTGGTGGGTTGAGGCGCGTCTGTCTTGGCGGTGCGCGCGAGCAGTGGTTGCCTCTGCATGAGTTCCGCCTGGTTGGGCATGTCGCGGTGGTTTCGTTGTGGCGCGCCGTTGTTGTTCAGGTCATTCCGTTTGAGATGTGCCTCGAAGTTAATGCCTCTGATGTCTTCGCGGGCGGTGTGGTTCGCTATGTCCACATCGCAAACGGGCGGCGCGACCGGAGCTTCGGGACTCTGGGCCGGTGGAAGTGTTGGCGAGCGTGGTGCTAGGATTAGTTGTTTGGAGGGTAACTCGTTGGCGAGGTACGCCCGTACGGACTGGACGAGCGGTTCCGCGTAATTAATCTGCTTCGGGGGTGATGGCTCCTTGTCTGGAGAGCGTGCCGAGATCGTCATCCAATCACCATTTGACTGGAGTGAGCCTGGAATATACAAAATATATCATTTAGTTTTAACCCCACACATGACAACACATTGATATTCTTGTCAGGAATGTTTATAACTACACAACAATTTCACAGTACAAGATAAGCATAGTAAGTGATATTTTTGACAATGCAAGTTAAATAGCATATTTAAAGTGTGTGCCTCAAGATTTCTCTCTCGAATTTTACATTTGTTCATATTTCTGTTTAAAACATAGACAAATTTAATGATTAAAAATACGGTTATTGGTTTTTCTATTTTTCTGGAAAGAATGTATCATGCAGTTTACATTTTTATCATTGTCTCCTCAAAATTATGTTACATTACACTATAAAAATGACAAAATAAAAGATGAATTCACTATCGGACACCACCTGTATAGTTCTATTTTATAAATAGCACGTTTTAATAATAAATTAGGTTTGAAATGTGAATTGAGATGTTTTGCCATTAATATAAACGAACCAGTTGTCTGATAACAGATATAGTTGCTATAATATACACGAATACACAGTTAAGGAATTTGTCATAACTCTGTTACTGGCGTTAAACAGGCGTCTGAACCCGAACAGATTATTTACTTCGCGTAACTTAGTTTAAAACTAAGGATACAGGTAATTTTTGGGATCTATATAGGTCAGTTTTGTCGCTGCGATATATATGATCTCTATAAGATTCATGGTTTATAAACAAAGTAACAATAAAAACGGCGCAGTTCAAAGACCGAGGGTTATTGCGCGACAGATAGGCGCGCGTCGAGCCGGCACTGGCGCCCCTTCTCTGTGGGTACCGTCACGTCGTACCGCGCCTGTCAGATGATAATGTTTCGCCGCGTCCGTCTGTTGTTAGTCGCGGCTCGCGTCAGCCCCGATATTGCACATCGCGACACGCTTTTACACCGGATCTGACGATTGATTTCTCTCCGCGTATACAGTAAGAATTCATAGCGCGAGGGACGGGTATTCGCGCGCGTTCTCTACTCACCCGATCAATGTGCGAGCTGTCATTCGATGAGTACCCGGGCCCCCATCGATTGGGCGTCTCGGTTCAGTACGACCGATAGAAAGCCGGAGCGCGTCGCACTTGCACCGGCCGCGGCCTCGCCTCCGACAGAGGCGCACACAGCTACGTTAACGAGGTCGAAATGGAAAACAGCATGCACACACACACATACACAGTCACAAAATGCACTGCACATGCGATCGCACTCGTATTTCAGTTCGGGTACACTAAAACTCGCGTCGCTTTTGTCGCGAATTGTGAGTATTGACATTAACGCGACACCAGACGGCCGCGGTGCTTATAACACAGAAATATTTTTATAGCGGGAGCGGCCCGCTGCGAGCTAGCTTGTAAACTGGCGACCGCGTACTGGAAAAGATGTAGAACTGGTTGGCTTCGGTCCGAGGACGATCGGGCGGGCACACTCGGCTTTGTTCGCGAGCGCTCGGCTCAATGGAAGTAATTACGTGAGCGGCGGGCGGTGACGTCATCGGTAGACGTTGCCCCTCGAGCGACGCCTCCCCGCTCCGCGCATCACTGATATACTAGTTGTTGTAGTGTGCAGCGCGGAGGTGATTCCGAGAGGGTGTACATATCGTGAATGGGATCCGTTTGATTTTATTGTAACTTTAACCATTATGCGAAGCAATAACTGCTAGTGGTGTAGTTTTTTTTGTATTTACGACAGAATAGTAGCGATGTCGGGGAGCCGCGCCGCACGACCCTTCAGTATTATTTTTGTATTAGGTGATGCATGTTGAAATTTAAATCTATAAATCGCTGGCTTTTGAGACATTCGCCTAAAATTAGCGTGTTTTTCGGTTACATGGCTATGAACTTATAAGTCTATTCTTGATAATGTACGTTCATGCTTAATGTGTTTGTAGAACGTTCTAACAGAAACGAAATATCGACTAAAAGTCGGAATTCGATTGTCTCTTTCTTTCCTATTTCCTTATTAGGTTATAAATAAGCTACTTATAAAACAAAGAAATAGGTTTCGTAAATACTTTTGCACCTAAAACGTCAAATATAGGAATTGTAACTGAAATTGAACAGCGAAATTGATACCCAATACAATGTTACGTACCATTATTATTTTGTGGGATTTTAACTTCTTAGTTTTGGTGGTCAATTTTTTTTGGTATGTATTTGAGTTGTAGAGTTTATGTACATATCGACTGTGAGCACATTATCCTAACGGTCACATTCTCGTTGTTACATTCCAGTTTACCAGTTTAAAAAGTTTCAATATTAATTAATGCGAAAAGATTGCTTTTCTGTATGAATTTATATTAGACTAGCTGTGGCCGCGACTCCGTCCGCGTGGAACCTGATGTTAAAAAACGGTGACTAATAAAATCATCTGAATGTATTAAGACCATTTACTTATCTACTTTTCTCTCTTACTTAAAAGTCGCATCGTTATTAAAATTACAATAACTTTTGATAGAGTGAACCGTTTTTAATGAGATATAGACTAAATTTTTAGACATTTCTAAAAATGATTGAAATGTATTTTATTTCTTATTTGAAGATATATGCAACAATTTTTTTTATAAAAATTTAAAAAGTACAGTCATGTTAGATTAACGTTCTTATTATACCTAGTCTTGCCATAAATACTGAAACAAAGAAAAAAAAAACTATTTTCTATTGCAAATAACGTTTATTACTTTTACAGTGTGTTAGTTTAATACATAAATATAAAAGAATTTAAAATATAAAAAGCTTATTCGAAGTGGTCTCCATTGGCTGCAATACAGTCCTTTAAACGTTGAGGACAGTTATCAATAGAAGCACGCACTCTTTCCATGGGAAAATTCTTCACTGCCAATCGTACGGATTGTTTTAGGGACTGCAAATTATTATGGCGTTTAGAGCAAGCCGTATTCTCTAAAAGTGACCATAAATCATAATCCAGCGGATTAAGATCGGAACTAGACAACGGCCAGTCTTCAGCTCTGATGAAGTCCGAAACGTTCGTTTCTTACTGAAAGGACCATTCTTGGTTATTGAACATGGTGTTGTTAAGGGGCTTCACTACCTTCACAAGAATGGTATCCTGATACACTTGTGCCGATGATTTGATACCTTTCTCAAAAAATATGGCTCAGTCACTCCTTCATAGCTAATACCCCACGAAACCATCACTGACGTTGGATAGTGCCCACGTTGCAATCTGTAGACTAATTGGGAAGCTTCCTTAGATCTTTAAGCATGAATATGGTCATTTTGTTTGTTAAAATGTTGCTCAATTGTAAAAAAAATCTCATCCGTAAACAATTTTCTTCTGTGACCTCCCTTTGCGTACCGCTTCATTAGTTGTTTCGATTTTACCATCCTATTCTTTTTTTAATTATCAGTTAAGAAATGACCAGTACATCTCTTATAGACTGCAAGTCCTAAGTCATATTTTAAAATACGCGACATGGTTCTAGGTGCTATCTTCATCTCTTTCATAAAATCTTTTGCTTTCGGACAGGATTTCTTCGAATTCTTTCCCTTACTGGTTTGACCACCTTTTTCGTACGAATACTACGTGGATAGCCAGATTTTTTTCTGTCACAAACAGAGGAGGTCTCATTATACCTATTAATAGCCCGGTACATAAACATTTTACTAATACCAAGCGTATGGTGAGTTTTAAATATTGCATTTGGCTCCATACCTACTTTGTGTAATGCAATCACAGCGATTCGGTTCTCTTTATCACCCCACTCCATTTTAATAACGCAAAATATTGTACAATGTATTGGCGCCAACATGAGAAAACTCGATGAATAATCATATAAAAATGACAGATTCCAAATTAAAATATAATATTTTGTTTATTTTTAACTGTAACAATATTTATGGCCAGACTAAGTATATATAGATAAGATATATAGATGTTCTTTGATTCAACGACTTTTTTCATGTGGATTGCATACTTATATTATTATATGAATATGAATAGCTATATAAGCTACGTGGGTAGGTATTTATGATGTTTTTACAGTATATGTTATTTTTATATTGGTAATAACGCCATGCATAGGGATTTATCACACGCTATTTTAATATTTTGAATATTCCATATGAAAACGTTGTCCTTGGAAGGACCTTATAAATTATTTTTTATTCCTATTGTGGTAGACACATTGTCTATGACCTAGTCACGTTCAAACAGATCAATAGTCCCGTCTCTGACGCTACGTATAGTTTACGAGCTTTTAATTTATGGCGCCACGGGCTCCATCGAATATCTGCTCCAGTCTGCACGTATATATACTGTATTTATTTATTAATAAATTAATAAATACATTTAAATTATATCATACCCGTTTATTATCTGAATTGTTTTGTGATATCTCAAATGCAGCGTTTTCGATGAAAGCTCCCACGCTGCTTGTTGACTTTTCCGACACATCCAACAACTATCGTTATATTACAACAAATTAACAAAAAATCTTGACCAATTATATACGTAAACCTTCCTCGTCAGTCATTCTATCTATTAATGAAAACAGCATGAAAATCCGCTCAGTAGTTTTTGAGTTTATCGCGAACAGACAGACGTGACGGAGGATTTTTGTTTGATATCTAGTGACGATCGTATAGAGTAAAATTTGAGCAATGCCCTACGGCGTTTTGGTCTGAGGAAGGAAATTGGTTGGATTCTTAATCTACTCTGTAGGAAAATATATACTCATTCAGTTAAGCAGACTTTCCTAGCGGACGTGAAACTGCTACACGCTATATCTGATATTATGAACTACGATCTAGGGATAGTATGTTAGGTTAGCGAACTCGGAAAAATATTAGGGAAAATACTGCACGTGTTATTTTGTCTCATAGTAACGATTGCAATGTTGTTTATCTGTAATTTGTTTAGTTTTTCGAAAACCTATTCTTTTGGTAATATTTTCGAAATTACGGAATTTATAATATCACCGGAATATGATGGACAACGGACCTTATAATGCTTATTAATGAGAAATGAATTTAAACAAATGGTTATATTAGAATACGCCGTATGTAAATGAATTGTACACAGAATTAGAATTAATCAAGGAATATTGAATCGTAAAGTACAAGTTATGAGGGGGCGTTGTATTGCGTTGTTGCTTCTGTGTTAGAAACCGGTTGTAGTGAGTTTTCTGACCACTAGTAGTAACGTGAGACACGTGTACTTTACTATAGTATTCTACTATGTTATAGTAAATGCCTAAATTTAATCCCTGTACTTTACAAAACTATAAGGGATTAAGCTCCACACAAACGAATATAGATCTGATGATGCACTGGTTACCAGCATAAGTTTAAAAAAAAACCGTATTTATTACAAAATGTCAAAAACTTGAACAATGACAAAGTATGTAATGGAAATTATAATTTAATAAAAAAAAGTTAAGAAAAAAAATAAACCGCCTTCGATGTGAAAAACTAATAAGGCACTAAAAAGCGAAAAATAACTAAAGTATTAAATCAACCAAATTAAATAAAAAATATTGATATTTGCACTACCTAATAATATTTGAAGTCGATGCCAACCTAAAGTCGATGCCAACCTAAATTCATATCATCTACATACAAAGTTTTGGTCCACCCTCGTGTCCCATGATGTATATCTGTATAGTATACATATTTTATTACCTACAACAAATTTGAAATGTAGGTTGCCATCGACTTCTAATATATTATTAGGTAGTGCAAATATCAATATTTTTTATTTAATTTAGTTGATTTAATAATTCAGTTATTTTTCGCTTTTTAGTGCCTTAATAGTTTTTCACATTGAAGGCGGTTTTTTTTTCATATTTTTTTTATATCTCCCCACTTTTAGTGTCCATAAATATATCTGGTTTCTAATGGGTATAATAAATCGGTTCCAATTTCACGATAATACGTAGAGACGAAGTGAGTGAAAATCAAATAAACGATATATTACCTCCTTATGGTTTGAATATTTTCTTCAAATGTATATGGGACCACCTCTGAATATAACCAATTTAAGTAAAAAAAAGAATCATTAAAATCGGTCCATAATTGACGGAGATATCAATTAACACATAAAAAAAAACATACAACCAAACGTAGTAACCTCCTCCTTTTTCGAAGTCGGTTAAAAATGGCTACATATTTAAAAGCATGGTTCGCCATTTTGAGATCTGGGTCTTCAAAAATCACATAAAAACAAAAAGAATTATCCGTTTGGGTACGTTTGCTTGTTTACTTTAAAATTGTTTTCATGAATACGATTAACATTCTATTGTGATATCTCTGTATATAAAATTGCGGTGTGTGTGTGTGTGTTCGTGATTCTTGTACTTTCGTTTTACGTGATTTTTTTGTATATTCGGGGGTCACCGCGTTGACTAATATGGATATATTTGTTTTGAATCTCTGACATAAAAAAAACATAATCATCATTTTAGCTCGTAATAACCTACAGCACAAGCCTCTCTTCTTTTACTCCTCTTCAAATAACATGTAACCCATAATTTTCACCTTGTCACCATTTCTTATATAAAATCATATCACATACGCTTATCATTGTAGGTGAGCATAATTCTTCCCGGCTGGGCCTTCACGTTGTGATACGAAGCGAAATAATCTTATTAATGGTTCATATGACACATTAACGAACCTTCTAGAGTTGTGGAAATACACGTATATATATAAGTATAGTGTAGTATTGATCTTAGTTGAATCATCTAGAGTTATACAGTGATGTGTAACCTTGGAGTCGTAAGGTTTTTCTAAAGCGACCACTGTGAATGTAATTGCAACAATTATTTCGTTATTTTATCACAAAGTAATTAAGTTTTTCTGCGCAGCAATAGTTCAACATTTTGTTTGATTTTTTTCTACGACTGAACGTGAAAAAGCAACGAATCTTGATTTTACCTACGAGTTGTATTAGTTTAAGAAAGAAATGTATTGCTATAAATATATGAATATTGTAAACAAGAAAGTTTGTGGTGATGGACGGCTGTTTTGTTACTATTTTACGGTAAAATTATTTTCTCAATTTTGATGAAACTGTACAGTGATATAACTTAAATATCAAGATATAATTTCGAATTATAATATCACGCCAGCTTACAATGTTTTGGCGATTTCAAACTCTGAGAAATACACAGTTTTATGTTTTGCCACATACAATGTGTTTTGGCTTGCCGTCTGTCATTTATAGTATAATGTATTGACTATATTTCAGGCAATTATACTCTTTATGTAAATGGTAAGGTATATGAAAATACTTTATTTCATGTACTTTGATTGTTTAAGGTTCAGTTTACGTCAATCATTTAATGATAGTTTCGGGTGACTATTTACTCTCATGTCTTTATTGACAATAATATTTGTACATTACCAGCTGTGCCTGCGACTCCGTCCGCGTGGAGCCTAATGAAAGAAAACAGTGGCTAAGACATCATTTGAATGTATTAAGTCCATTTACTTATCTACTTTTCTCTCGTACTTAAGTAGCGTCCTCATTACAATTACAATAATTTTTGATAGAGTGAACCGATTTTTTTTTTTTTCGAACTGACTACGCTATTGACCAAGCAAGGTCTTAACAGCTTCACCGGACTACTAAGGCGAGCGCTTAAGGCACTCAGCCGATTTTATTTTGACAACTAGCTCAAGGGTGCGCGGCACACCTCGGCTTTGGCTGTTGCCTGATACATGCAATTCGCGACCTATCTGAGCTAACCTAAGCTAAGCTAACTATTCATACATATATGAGTTGTTGAAACATATATGTGTACCAAGCATACATACCTCAACAACCCTTATATATATTTCGTATCGGATAATATTCTAAACTATTTCAGTTTGATAAGGGGAAAAAATAAAACCCTTCCACCTGCATGTGTAAGCGTGTATGCGTGCACGTGTGTGGAGGTGATATGTGTAATGTTGTCGCAGTGATGTAAGATTTTGTGTCACTGTATCGCGCGAGCAGCGTACTCAAGGGCTCCACGCCGAGGGAACGGACCTAGGCTTGAGCTGCTGCCGAGGGGGGCCTAGTCTGGTGTGCGGGAGCGAAATTTACCCCCAGACCACGGCGGCGTGATCTGTGGTTACGCGGGCGTGGGCGTGAGCACGCTCTGTTTGGAGATACAGGCTGGTACTGATCGTTCACTGCCGTTATTTCATCGGGAGGGTCGGTAAAAATATGTCGCGGACGTCTTTTACAACGCGCAGCGTTTGGTACGGGGTGAACCGATTTTAATGAAACCAATACTAGATGTTACTCGAGGATATGCTCTATATTTTTCTTGGTAAGGTTTTCTCGTGAACGTAGTACTTCAGCACTGATGCGTGTTCAAACAAACAAATAGACAGACAGACGGATAGTCAGACAGAAAAATATTTCTAATAAGGTGTCCATAGGCATGTAATTAATGTTCCATATTAATTAGTTATAATTTACCTTTTATGTGTTTTTGCAAACAACAATTGTATAAAATACTTCTCAGGATAAACTTTATTCCTAATTCTGAAACTCCGTGGATATACGAAGTTGATGTTCAAAACAAACAAATGTACCTAAATTTTTAGTTACTTCAAATTTTTTATTGTAAAATGTATAAAGTTTTAATATAATTATATTATATTATACTAGCGGGCCCGGCAGACGTTGTATTCCACCCTTATTATAAAAAAATCCTATATCCTATAAAATTATATACCAAAACGTTCCTCATGAATCACTTTATCCACTGGTGAAGACTGCATAAAAATCCGTTGAGTAGTTTTTGAGTTTATCGCGGACAGACAGACAGGCAGAGGCGGGCGGGGTCTTTGTTTTATACTATGTAATGATATGTACATATATATTATTTTATTGTAATATATATAATATACGTTATATATAATTAAATGTGCGTAATAAAGCGATATTGTAAAAAAATAAGGACGACAGATAATTAAACTTGAAACAATATGTCTATAGAAGTGCAACTTATAGCAATGACATTGGCAAACACTTCTGCGACGCGTAATTAATTAAAAGAGCTTCTGACAGCACCGTGCTGATGCATCGGTGTTGTTTGTTTGAACTGGGAGTTTCATATGGGTTTTAATCATTTTCAAATTAGTTGAAGCTAGAGGCACTGCTAGTAAATGTATTATAGGAAGAAAAGGAAATAATGGAATGTTTATGAAATGGCTTTGGAGTTAGAAATCTCGTATATACACCCCAACATGTATTTTTATATATCTACATGAGGATATCATGGCTGACATTAATGATAGTTTCGATAAAACGATCTCTGTGATATTTCTAACTGGACCAAAAATCTTTCCATCGATAGTGGTACAAACGTAGCGTAATTATATTATAATAGCGTAAATTTATTAATGAACGATGAATATTATAAAATAAAATAAGCTCATTTTAAATTGCCACTTCCATTAAGTACATATTGACAGATCATTAGGGAGTATTGTATGGGATGTTGAGTTCTCTCAGAGTGTGTCATTAATGTTGTTGATTATGTGTTGATTAATAATAGTAAATGGATAATGCCAAACGAGGCCGTGACTCATAGTTTCATGAATAACTATATAATTATTTAAAGTTAGTATAGTTTGTCCCTATATTATTTACGGAATCTATTATTCACAGGAGGTAGTCAATGTAATTAGCTCGTACACTAATGCATAATTATGTTTTGTTAAATAATTGATTGTAATCAGTTAGATTTAATGTTTATTTGTTTTAAAATGAATTATTTTTTTCAAGTATCGTTGTACTTGGGATCTCGTGTCTCAGGATAAACGATTATTTGTTAAAATATTGTATTCCTTCGAGTAAACCCAAAAATGCAGTCGTCAGGATGTCTAAAGTTGGCTAGTTTTCTGTTACCTAAAAATGATGATATAGCAATGAAACTATATATCTTGAACAACTTTGTATTTAAAGCGAACGGTAGTGCCGCCTAAACACCATCAATAAATAGCCTACCAAAGCTAAAGTCACAGAAAAATTGTAAAGCTAAAAGTTGTACCTATCGGACCTCGTAGTTATATATAATAATGATAAACATATAAGTGGTACAAGAACACAATCTCAAGGAGGATTGATTTCAGGCAGGCAGCCGATCTTAAAAATTAAGCAAAATCATACCTCACAACGCAAGTGGGATAGGGATAAGAAGATGATGATTGTATTCCTTCTTGCCAATTCATTAACACTTCCTCATATTTCCCCATAACAATATAATAATAATGCGAACATGAAGCATATGTGCGGAGGAAGTTCTAAATCGATATTCAATAAAGGCCTAAGTCGTTCGCTCTCTCACACAAAGGGCTGAGAGCGAACAATAAGTAAAAGTTATAGTGGCAGACGAGGCGCCAACCGGGTCAAGAACTCTACCTGGGTAGCTTGTCGTTCCAACATTCACATACAATACATGAATTCTTTCATATGATTATTTGAGGTACATTTTAATTCTAAGTTGAAATATTTTAAACATGAAAATACACGGATTTAGTTTTATTGCTTGCTCTCCATTGAAGGTGGAGTGCTTATCGTACTTGTAGAAATGGGTAGAAAGTGTTACAAATTTTTGTTCCATGCGCGAAAGATATTTTAATAGAAATACCCAATTTGAATGCATATGAAACGTAAGTTTTGGTATTTCTTAGTATTGATGTAAATGCAGACTGAAGGATAAAGTTTGGTGATGAATGTTTGGAATAAGTGAACAATATCGTGTATCTTGACGGTATGTTTACAAGTATATTTGACAAATATATTTTTATAATAGTTGTATCAATAAAAAAAAAGTTAATAGTCTCCAACTTTTAATATATAAAACCATTTATAACTTGGAAATCATGTAAATCCTGAAAAAGATGGTTTTTTGTTATGAAATAACTTCTCGTCCTTAGTAATTTCACTAACGCGTTACTGAAATTAGTTTTTATTTTGTTTTTCTGACTACATTGTTGCCTTTTCCAATGCGTCACATCCTCTTTAAGTCTACGATTACTTAATTAAATATACTATCTCACTAAATATTTCAAGTTATTTTTCTAAAAAAAACAAAGCTGAACGCGTAAACAGCAAAATTAAATAAGTGCTTATGACGAAGATATTGTTTATTTTGTTAATGACGTATGATTTACTGATCGCGAGTTCACGTAAACAAACACAACCAGAACATAAAAGCAGTCATTTTGACCTAAATATACGTTACATATACAATGAACACATACATTATATTGTTTTATATTTCATAGGTGAGGTTTGTGTATTGCGAATAAATGCGACTAGCAGCAAATTTTCCATTATCTCTCTTTATTAGCTCTATTGTTTATTCTATTTGTTTGTTCGTTAAACATAACTTTAAGTTAAAAGATACATATATCGGATGAGTGGTCTCCAGTTACAACCATAGTAGCGAATAGACAACAGCCATTTCAGTTTATAGTGTGTACCTAAGGATTTATTTATTCATTTCCTTTGCCAACTATGAAACGCTCTGGAGAACTGTCTATTATGATTTTTATATTAGCATTTAATGTAGGTTCTTGGCACATTTTAAAGTAATTACTGTATCGAATTAATAAAATAACGAGGCGAAGGCCACTGAAATGCTATATATGATTTGTCCAGGATAACATGTTACTTTGCTTCGCTTGAAACATGGATGCTGAGAGTCGTGATGAAATGTTGCCGCGTTGTAATCTCGACACACTTGTAAATCAGAACACACAGTAATCGGTAGTATCATTAGCGTCCATTATATAAATATATTCGCAACTTTCGATATGTGAATGGCTTTCAACTTTAAATTCTGAAGTTGTATCATCTAATCGATTTGTATTTGCTTCATAATATGGTAACAAGCTACAGTTGAACAGGTGTCATTATAAGGTAAGATTCATGACAACAGTCTTGGCGTTGTCACTGGATTTGCGACGCGTTTAAATGTCAATAGGAAATGGATCTTTAAAATTTTTACCTTTTTCATTCATAACTGCGACCACTTCTGTAAGGTAAGTGTGGTTTAAATCAAAGGGCTCTTGGCTTTCATTACCAACAGACACGACTTAATCTGGGGGTACGGTAGTACCTCCGCCAAGTCGAGCAAAAAAGCTGCACGACCGTACCATCCTTTTCTCGAAGCAGTTTAGGCCATCTTCGACCCCGTACAACTTAGTCGTGGATAAAACTAGAAGCATAACAGCGATTGCAAAGTCAATCTATTTTATTTAAAACATAAGAGATTTTTGATATTTGATATGGTCACTATAAGATGTTGTTAGGTTAGCTAATTACGTAATAACTGCAGACAGAAGGTCCCTTGAGTAGGGAGTTAATAGAGTAACCGACTTGGTATTACATGGATCTCACAACATTTTACGGTAGAAGAATTGAGTTACGAGACTTGGTTTTTACAAGTTTTGTTTTTGATGGCATTCATGTTTCACTTGATTTCGTAAGCTTTACTGGAGAAAATTACAGCTGGTTCGTCGTATTAACACCGTAAGTGAGCGATCACCAAGAATTAGCAGTATGACAATTTATTGTATCAGGCCTCGCGCTTTTTTTAAGTGTTTTCTAAAGGGTAAGTAGTTTAAAGTACATCTTATAACAAACAACAAAAGAATCAAGAAGCGTACTTTTCCGTCATCCTTGTAAAAGGTTAGTGATGTGATGTGTGTTGCATTGTTCGTAAAACTCGTTCATTAGAATAGCCGACATGGCTTAAGGGGTCATTCAAGTATTACGTAAGCACTGTGGGTTCCTTGTTTTTTTTCATATTTTTGATGACACAGGGGTTGGGTGTCTGGATGATGATTACGTTAGCAATATTTATTTACTGAATTAGAACAGATTTGAATATACTTCCCTAGTCCGGCCATAAGTTCTGTTACAAAGGAAAATGCATTTTTTTTAATGAAGTAATGTAATATTATTAAAATTTATACCTACATATTTATTATTGTCAGCAAAAAATAAAAAAAATAGGCAGTAGTCCGGTGAAGTTGTGAAGACCTTGCTAGGTCAATAGCGTAGACAGTTCGAAAAAAAAATGTGGGGGAGGGTTAAGAACATTGCTTACTTTTGCTGACCAGAGGGAGGGGGCGACCAGAAATTACAAAATTCCGCTTACGTAATACTTGAATGGCCTCTAAGGTAATCGTAATTATATCTCAAGGCAAACTCGTAGTTTTCAACTTGGACACTTCTATGCTGGTAAGTACTAATATTATATTAAGTTAGTATGCATATCATTACCCTGTTTATGTATTTTGAAAAAAAAGACCGTGCTTGTTAATCTTGTCACTGCGAAGAAGTGAATGAACAATATTGTTTTCAAGGTTATTGTAGACAAAATACAAGTTTTATCGGTGTAGGATGGTTTTAAATTCTGCAATACATATAGGTATATACACGATTTAAAGTTGTTATAGTGGAGGCTAAAGTAAACGAGTGCAACATTTTCGTGATACAATTAAATTATTTATATCATCGGTATAATATATTGTATGAAATGATACAAGACGACTGACGTTCTTTGACCACAAATGTTTTAACGCCTCGTTGTGTTCCATCTTTAGAGTATGGAATGGTGAATGCTTGAAATATATTTATAACGTTAGTGAAAAAGAGAAAGACATCTAGATTCTGATAATTAAAATGAACAGTAGCGCAATCATAGACTATCTAAGTTTCCATATAGGAAAGCAGGTTTATCGAGGATGCTCCAATAAATTGATAAATTTTTATTTAATTATTTTATGTGTTTTATGCTTGTGTTTGCCAACTGTTGTATACAATAGCTTTTTGTTATATTTATAGTAAATAAAAATTTCTTGCGTTTTAGGTGTACGCATCGCCGAGCCGCCGCAAGATGGACACGAAGGGTGAAGGTGAGGAGATGACCTATCCTCATATCTGCTTCATGGTCGACAACTTTGATGAGGTTAGTTTACCTTTTTTTAATAAATAACATACCGAAGTTCGGTATGCGGTTATATATTGAATTTATTTGTGATTTCAAAGTAACATGAGATTGGATGTCGTGACGTCACCCTTTCACGCCATTACCATTAACGACCGATACTTCAACAATCAAGGGTTCTAATGTACAGCGAGATGATTTATGTTCTAATGAAGTTGTTGTTCCTAATAATAACGACGCAAGTGTATGTTCTGTTCACGTTGGAGCGCGGCTCGAACGCGTGCCTCTTCTATATTCTCTAACTGGCTGTGCCCGCGACTCCGTTCGCGTTTAACCTAATAAAAAAAATGTGAGTAATAATATCATCTAAATGTATTAAGTCCATTTACATATCGACTTTTCTCTCGTACTTAAGTCGCGTCGTCATTAAAATTATAATATAATAACTTTTGATAGTGTGAACAGATTTTACCACGACTAAAGGTTGCTCGAGGATATGCTTTATGATTTTCTTGAGGTCTTATCGTGAACGCGATACTTTTTTTTATATTGTAGCACGGCAAAATTACTGTACTATGCCTGATGGTAAGCACAGTACAGTCCAAAAACAATGGCGACTACCGAGTCACACACTATCCATCGCCGGTCGCCGCTGTCATGCCGGCCTGCGAAAAGCTGGATATGCACAGGCTGATCCCGAAACGCGACCCGCATAAGGGAATCACTATGACGGGCTTTTTTGCCATACTTTAGCAGTGATGCGTGTTTATACAAACAGACAGACAGACATTTATAAAATGGATTGAAATATATTTTATTACTTATTCCTAGACACGTCAACAATTTTTTTCTGAAAAATCTAAAAAGTACAGTCACGTTAGATTTACGTTCTTATTATATGTATAGAAGAAGCAGATTTCAAGAGGTGCATCTGTTTTTGTTGCATTTTTGTTTAGACTCTGTGAATCTATGATTTAAATATCTGCTTGACTGGTAAACCATTAATTAGACTAACTATTAATAAGTAGAACGCTTTGCACTCGCCACATAAACATTAATAACGAAATTCTTCGACATAATGTAAACAATCTGATCTAGATATTTATGTTTAAACTATAAATCTCAGTCTCGATTCTCGTATGATAGCGCATACCTGTTTGTATTTGTTTATTTAAATAGCCGGAGTTAATAACAGCCTCGACCTTCAAAACCAATCGAAGTTAAAATTAAAATTGCCGTGTTGCCTGCCAGTGCTTTTATTAGACAGTGTTTGAGTTTTTTTTGGTAACAGTATAAAAAGTATGTGAGGAAATAAATAAATTGGTATAATTATAATGCTCGTGGTGCTAACATCTTATTCAAACTGCAACCGACTGTGCAAAATGAGAGATATATAATTTATCAAAAAAAAAAAGGATTTTTAAATCGACTCGAATCGTGGAGTGCGTAATCGATTCATAAAAAATAAATTGCAGAGGCCCGATTATTAAAATATCGATATTTTAAATTTTGAATGCGCATGTTTTTAAGTTATAAATTATTGTATGGTTTTATTTTTATTTAAATAGAAAAAAATCGAATCACAATTGTATAGTGTCAGAGATCGATTCGATGCATAATATCGATTGTAATAATCGATATTTCTATGTATAAAAATTGATCAATCGATCCCTGCCGAATTGCCAATGTAGTTAATCCAAAGGAATAAACACTGAACAAAACTGAACAGGTGCTTATTGAATTATTGTCATCCAAATTGTTTCGAAGATATACATAACGGATGGGATTGTTCGCGCCGTCACAATTGTAGTACGTTAGTGATATGCAAATAAGCACGTGGTCGAGGGACAGATGCGTGCGTCTACAATGTATTCGTAACTGTACAATGAACAGTGCCTTACAAGTACTGCAGTAGACGAATTGGAATCGGCCTACTGGTTACGGATGTAAATATATGAATGTAAAGCGAACGTGTCTCAAATTAAAACCAGATAATATTATGTTTCGTTATAGAGATGATGAGTTATTTAAGGATGAGTACGCCGTATTAAATTACGTTTTAGAATGAATCACAAATATGTGATGAAAATAATGCCTCCTCTTTTTCCTGCTTCTATTTTTCATATTACGAGAGACCTATGTTGTTTTATTAGTATTTCAACTTTAAAAGTTACTCGTTCCAATAAGATACATTACCTTTAGTGATTTCAATTAATCTTTTGAGACATTTTAATTCGTTGAACGTTTCGAACCGTGTTTTAGGTACTTAGGTAAACAATTATTTACATTTACCGAGAGTTGAACGAGGAAAAAATTAAGCTAAATGTCGAATCGTTGTTTTGGACGAACGATATTAGTTTTTTAATTTTGTCATAGCATCTATTTGGTTCATCTTGCCTACCGTTAATACAAATATATAAAGGTGCAAATACTTATTTCATTTGCAAAATTATTCAATTTCATATATAACATTCATTGAAATGTGTCGCAAAAACTTGTTATGCCTTTCGATAGTGTGTGAACATTAAATAATATATTTTTATGATATGAGGTCACATTCAGGACGTTGGTACTGTCATTGTCTTATTCTGATTGCTATTGCTTATTTGAATAATTCTCCTTTACTACTTTAACACTTTAAATATTCTGTGTCGTAATGACTTGAGCATTTCCAAAGCTGGTGCTTGAAATTGTAAGAGATCTATTTGTTGGCGATAAATAAAATATCTAATAACAACTGCATAGTCATAGGATTTGTGAAATATATGTTTTTTAAACGCTATTTTAATTTCCCACAATATATTAAATGTTTAGATAAATTAGTTTAGTCATTCATGAAAAAAAAAAAATTTTTCTCGACAACTACTACAGTTAGAAATTTAAGACTTTCACGAGTTTATTAGTATCTACGTACCCGCCAAATATCATTTGGATGTCTTCCCCGGACTGATTTACTATGATTAAGCCCTTATGATCTTTTATACGGTAGCTAACTTTTCATCATAGTTTTTTGTTCAGTGTTAGACATTTCCGAAAAGCTGTAAATAATAGATACTTTTTAAGATTCTGTATAACTTCCCTCATGTATCTGTTTATGCCAACGTCATAAAAATATTATCAAATGGAGAGAAGGGAAGCAACACCTTATGTGAACCCAAATTTTAGAAAAACTTTCACAACTCTTGGTTGAATTTAACTTTTAAGAAACGCTAAATATAGCAAAGAACCAGGCGTTCTTGTGAAAGGCAACACTACAAGTAGTTATTTACCAATTATCTGTAGCAGGAGAAGCAATAAAGTAAGAATAGCTTTTTTATTTTCAGCTGTAGGAAATGTCAGACATAAATACATAAACGTCTGACCTAGAATTGTAAAATGAAATTAAAACAATGGCCGATGTACTTGACCGAATTACGTTCAATTTCTTACAGCTTGGCCATCCAACGGTTCGTTTATCGCAGAACAAGACCTGGTATCTAGTTTTTATGATTATGTGTCTCCATTCTACAGATATTAATAGGGATGACACATATTGTACTCAGGTTTTAAGTACTGATCGATGGAAATAAACTTTTGCGTTTTTTATAATTGGATAAATAAATGATTGAAATAGCGCGATAAGAAAGTGATAAGAATCTAGATTGAATATTATTCTATTGTATTGTTTTGTAAAAAATTAAAAACCTCTATCGATTCTATAATTCACCTATTTCTTATGTAAACATTAAAATGAGACTGCTATTGGCTAATCTAATCTCTAATGATCATCGAGACGATAGATGGAGAGTAAATAATTAATTATTATACCGTGATGTATGTTAGGAACTTCAGTATTCGTCATATTATGTTGTGATGTGTGGTTACATGCAGACTATATCTCGTTGATTTGATTGATGATTGCGTTTGACCCTCGTATTACAACTAATTTAGAGTAATACTAAAATCGGTATCAGAGTGAATTAATTTTACATGCTGGGTAACAAACTTTTAATAGCTGCATTGGAATATGCCATAAGATAATAGATGAGTTGTGCCAACTGAGTGTGGTCGATACCTGTATATACCGATATAAAGTGTAACACTAATTTTAAATGGCAAAGAGCTTCTTAGAACCGTTTATAGAATTCTGTGCTAATATCTTTATACTATACATATTATATGAAGAAATGTATAATGATATACAATCTCTGAATAAGTTCGTCTCTATATATTTAAATAAGGTAGGCTTTACTAAGGTGATCTTGTGGTCATTCGACGATACTAATCATTGTAGTTAGGTGGGCCGCGACCTTGCGCGTGCGCCGCTCCGTGTCGTGTCGCCCGTCGTGAACGTCTGTTTGTTTATTTGCTGTTATTTATAGACGACCTCGACCGAAGATTTAGACATAGCGATACCATTGTCATGGAGATTAACATAGTCACAACAAACACGGCTTATGTCGGCACTTTTAACTTATTAGTATGTAGTTTTTACAATCTCGTAATTTCATCTGAAGTATTTGAAAGAAGAGGCAAAATTGTCTTTTTTTGACAACAAATCTTCTAAATTATTACTGCCATTGTCGAATACGTAATAATATTACAAGTGTCTAGTGATAATTTTAATGTTTTAACAAGAGGCGTCTCTTTGTTAGAACTTCCCAGGGAGTTTGTGTGGCATCTCAGAATGCATGCTCTCTGGTCTTATTTCCCATCCGCTTCACTTGTACACGATAACCGGCCTATATTACGTAAAATAACACGAATATTTCAAAACATGGAGTCAAATAACACAAGATTATGCATAAAATGTAAAACCCACTACATGACTAACTAAGATCCCGCCAATAACTTAAAATTATCTTGTGTATTTAAATCCTGGTTCCATATGGATAGTTTTAGGGAAATAATTGTTTGTGCAATTTTTCAAGTGATGTTATATGAATTTCAAAATAATTTTGTTAAATGAATGTAACTAATTGAATTACACATTGAATGCTGAAATATTTATCTGGTTTTGATCGTAGTCAAGTCCATGTCAGGCTTATAAACTTTCACGTGAAATGATAAAGGCACATTAAATAACACTCGCGCCTGACGTATTGTACGAATTCTACATATGTACAGATAAATAAATAATAACACCTGTTTTTTGGGTGCCGTCCGTGGAATCATTTCAGTCGTGATGATGTTAAATTTATCTTTGTTACCAAACAATAAGACACGGACTTAATAAAGGAAAGTAGTTTAATCAGTGTATACTTTAATTACCTTGTTTTTAGCACAGACTTGTCTTTACCAACAGGTGATGATTATTTGTCCCATAGTAAACAGAGCATGACGTTCATCAATTTATGATTGTTACGTTTTTTATACTTAAATTAAATTCGTACTACAATAGGTAAAATTCAGTCTGATGTTGTGTAATTTTTCCAATGTCTAACACTAGCTGCATGTAAGTGTAAGTTGTCTGGTTCGGTGGATAATATAATAGTTAAGAATTGAAGATTCTGTTGAAATTATTTTTGTCAATACAAAACGATGCACACGTATTTATTTATTACTAGCTGTGCCCGCGACTCCGTCCGCCTGGAACCTAATGTAAAATACAGTGATTAATAAACACATCTGAATGTATTAAGTTCATTTACCTATCTACTGTTTTCTCGTACTTAAGTCGCGTCGCCATTAAAATTCAATAACTTTTGATTTTAATGAGACAAAGACTAAATGTTATTTGAAGAGATATGCTTTATGACTTTCTTGAAGAGGTTTTATTAGGAACGCAGTATTTTAGCAGTGCAGTAGCAGTAAACGAACTGACAGACGTTTCTAAAAATGTTTGAAATGTATATAATTACTTATTCCTAGACACCTGCAACAATTTTTTTCACAAAAATCTAAAAAGTACAGTCACGTTAGATGTATATTGTTATTATATGTATAGATTAAATGTAATAATAAACGTTGCTAGGTAATTGAGAAGGGAGGTTGAGGCAAAGCAATTATTATAAAGTGATGCGTAATTAATATGTTAATGTGCTATAACACATACACTGTTGTGATTGTAATATAAGTCTCATCTATTACATATATAAAAATGTAACTGACCGCTGTCTGTACATTAAGTATATATGAAAAAAACTATTATTATGGGTCTTTATAAATGCAATAGAACCCAAAACAATGATTTTTAGAATTTTTGTCTGTTTGTCTGTTTATCTGTTTGTCTGTTTGTCTGTGCGTTTGTGCACGCTAATCTCAGAAACGCCTTATCCGATTTAGATGTGGTTTTCACTGATATATCGTGGTAAGGTTCACTTAACATTTAGTGTTTGTTTCATGTCAATCGGTTCGTAAATAAAAAAGTTATGCCAATTTAAAGAATCACGTCGAACATTTGTTAAACTATCTATCTACTGTTCTTTCTCTTTTCAGTAGCATTGACTGCAACTTTACTAAATTTCATTATAATAATAATGGTCTATATAAAATTATGATTACATAATAATAATAAATATAAGGTAAAAATGATCAGTTTCGGAAAATTAAAATAACCAATGTCAGTTGACCTCAGATCTATATGATCAATCATATGAAATTGGGTTCAGCTTAGGCTGGTGATGTAGGTTGTACACGTCTGCGCAGGTATATAAAGCGCGCCGAGAGCCGCGCCGCTGCTTCGTAGTCCGGTGAAGCTGTAAAGACCTTAACAGGTCAATAGCATAGTCAGTTCAAGAAAAAAAAAACGCGCCGCTGCTTACAGCATTCAATTATTCGCAGCAAACGCACGTATTCCGGAGGCGCATGGCGTAACAGTTGCATTCGATAACACTGACTGTTTGCATAGTTCATCTATTCTATCTATCTTCTTCTATATACATACATATAATAAAAATGAAGTGTGTGTATGTAATATCAAAATAAATTTTTTCACTGATTGGGTATGAAAGTATACACGCTTCTGATAACAAAAATGCAATTTTTAAAATTTTTGTCGGTCTGTCTGTCTGTCTGTTTGATCCGGGTAATCTTCGAAACGGCTGAACCGATTTTGTCGGGAATTTCACTGGCAGATAGAGAAAATTACAGCGCGTTACTTAGGCTACTTTAAATTAGACTATCTGTTAACCGCGGCTTCGTCTGCCATGCTATCTTCAAAACGATTCGATCGATCTTCAGATCACTTTCACTGGCAGATAGCTGATCTTATAAAAAGTAATTTAAGCAATTTTAGTTTATACTAGCTGTTAACCGTGGCTTCGCCCGCTGTGCTATCACCAAAACGGTTACATCGATTTTCACGGGACTTTCAATGGTAGATAACGAACCTAATAAAAAGTAATTGTGGTTATTCTATTTTAGGCTAGCTGTTACCCGCGACTTTGTCTGCATGAAATTTAGCAAGATTTCAACTTATTCTTTATTTTTAATGACAGAAATAATTATCGGCTTATTGTTTACAATTCGACATTATAATTATTAATAACATTAATGATATAGAGGTCTTCCTAATAAGAGTATTACGTAAAGAGTTCCATAATACAATTTGTTGCGGAACAGACAAGCGTTTATTTTTTGTATAGTCACTAAATCTTAATTATAATAATGGCAATGTATATTAAATGTAATGTAAATATAAATCTTTATAATAATATTTTTAGTTATTGTTTCAATAGTTCCTTATACAGTGTAAGTGAGCACTGAGGTAGTTATATGGTTGGTTATGGTTCCAAATATTATGCTGATGACAAACCTCATTTGGCACGCTCTTTGTATTTATATATCTAATGTACACGTTACATGTTACTTTTAGTGGCGTGCGCGTCGTACTTACAATTGTCTTTAAAGAGCGTTTCTGTAATTGTACATAGTCTCACAATTCTATAATTCTTTAATACGATTTTAAAAAACGCGTGCGGAGCTGCGGGTACAGCTAGTATTTAATATATTCGCAAAATGTTGAATCACTCGTTGTGATTCCTGCCGCATTTATCAGTAAATTTTCCTCTAGCATTAACATATAGTTTAAGTACAGAAGTCTTTTTGTCATGCAATTTATACACAGTTTATTCGAACTAATTACCATTTTATTTGTATAAGTCAACAAAAAGCAATTTAATGAGTTCTTCAACAGCTTTTAATGTGTAGTGATATGCTATTTCTTTTATATACAACTGCCGGAGGTAGGTACGTCTTTTTTCCATACAAGCAAGAATCGCTATGGTGAAGTTAATAATATTCTACCAATTGAGGTGTACAGTTAGAAAGGTTTTTATGTTTATTATATTATGATAGCAGTGTTACAAACTTCATCTCATTAGTTGCCATTATTTGTTGATCTGCAAGTTGAATACCTTTATTAAACAGTGACACAGATTGAACTTGTTGCTTATTATAATGTGGTCCTGCGGTGTGTAATGGAATGTGTGGAATCTAAACGGCGTGCGAATTCCTCAAAAGTGTTTGATATTCATAATGTGACATCGGTAGTCCTGCAAATTGAATGGTGTCGCTGTGTTTACGTACAGTTTTAATAGTCTATCGTTTCCGCTTCCTCGAAGTGTTATAGGACTAGACACATCCAACAAATAATTATATAGAACCTAGTCTAATAAATTTGGTAATAAGGTTGGAGATATATTTGGCTTATGTTTGCCAATTCGTGTTTTATAAGATCAATTAGAATTCCGAAAAGTTAAATGATGTTAGCTATACTTTGCATTAAAGCAGTGGTATGTAAACTATCAGGTTTTTATCTGTGTACAGATGTAGGTATCGACTGAGATATAGCTGATAACTAATAGCGATAAAGTTGCTGCTTCGAGAATATTGTAAATTTAGATTAATATATATTTTTTAAATATTTCATGATTTTTAATTTGATTTTCATTAAATCGGTTAATCAAGTAAAAATAAGGGGGTCAAAATATTTTGTCTATTCAAACGCACCATATTTTCTCAGGATTTCTTTTACATTATAGTTTGTGTCAAACATCTCATTTGTATAAATTCGGATGAATCTTACTAAATATATTCTGTTTTTGTGCTTTGCTAAACTATGAAACAAGAGTGAAAACTTACTTTATGCCTATCTCCAAGACAAGTAAACTTTACGAACCAACTATTTTAGTCGAAAGCCCATGAGAGGCGGTGATTACTTATCATTAGCGCATGTTGATTTGCCTTCAAATAGAACAAAAAACTCTAAAAGCAGTATGTTTTTTCGTTTCAAGAAACTCAAATATTTTAGAAGTGTGGTGTAGAACTTCGAGAATAGATAAAATATCTACAACAACTTGTTTATGTTGTTGTGAATACATATAATGAATAGAATTTGATATTTATAATACAAGACATTAAAATACTCCGCTTTGTCTATTATACAATTCATTGACAAATATACACTTAATGAGGTTTGCGCATATATTAATCTCCCAGTCCATTATAAGTTGACCAGCTGTACACTAAATATGTAAAGATTATGAACTTACTAATTAGTGACGTCATCACATTCCTTGACCCTAATTGGTGGATATAATAACTTTAACTGTGTTCATCAAGATATATGAATGAGATATTTCAATTAAGAAGTAGAAAGAATGGGAACGTGAAAAAATGGGTATCGGTAACGAATACTAGTTATATACGAATATATACTTATGGACCACCTTGATAAATTATACCAATTTGACAGAACTGAACTCTGTCGATAGTCGAGTTTGAAGGCTCATTGGTGAATTTGCAAAGGAGCTACGTCAACTAATTCCACCCTCTCCGTTTTATCTCAGAACTATCAGATACCGTAAAGGATCTTATTGTTTTGTGCGAACCGTAAAAGAACGGATCTTGATACTTGCGTCTGTTTTCCGCAGGTAATATATCTTCAAAGAAAGAACTAAATCAGTTTTTACGGAGCGACTATAGACTGCCGTCCTCATCTTCACTTTTCTATTAGGTATATGATTCGTCATCTAGTACTTTTAAAAAGAGTTGAACTCTAGTATGAAACCCCAACGAAACAATATGAGAATCACGAAATTCATGCAAAATTAATAGTTTTTCTGACGTTGGATGTAAAGATATCAAATTTTATATTCGATAACTTATATATTATTATACAGAAAAAAACCAAAATGATCATGA
Source organism: Antheraea pernyi (assembly GCA_015888305.1). NCBI lineage: Eukaryota > Metazoa > Arthropoda > Insecta > Lepidoptera > Saturniidae > Antheraea > Antheraea pernyi. The sequence continues at coordinate 320,809 of MU158718.1, forward strand.
ATTTCACATGATATTAGTGGTTATTACAAAACTTTGCTATCTACAACAACTGTAATATCTTAATGTTTGCTACTCAGTACATTGTTTTGTTAATCACCTTTTATTGCAGCAGTTCTATGAATTATACAAAAATATATGCCGTGGGGGTCACACGATGCATCCGTAGAAATGTGTGGTGGTGTTGTATATGATTTCAGTGTGGGAGTAACTAGGTCACAGTTCAGTCTGTCTGGTCTCGCTCTCGAACCGACCTATTATCCGGAGTCGCTCGACTACATGGAACCATATCTCTTGGAACCTCTCCAAATGTATCCGTCTATTACTTGATTACCTACTGAATGTTCTGAATTAACCTGTTACAAATTTATTACCATTTCTATAATACCTATGTCTTATGAAAGCTCGTATAATTTGGGAATCATATTTCTTTTTTATATTATGGGCTAACGTTATTGTCTATTATTTCGTTCAATGTAAATTGAAGACAAAGCTAGCCTAGACGAGGGATTGTTTAAAAACCTGCTCATACCGACAATCTAATATTAACTCTTTACTTTTCACAAGATTAATGCGATAATGGACAATAGGCATTATAAATATAAAGTCAATAATAATGTGTTGTGAACAATTCGTCATTTGTGACAATTTCAGTGTGCGTAGTGACGCACGCACTAAATAAACCGCTTAACAAAGACCAAGTAATGTACAAGCGTTATAACGGAAACTTCAGGAAATTTTATAATTATATTATGTGAATTATTGAGTGGAATGTCTCCAGTTATTCCAATTACAAGTTTCTGGCTCGGCATGGCCGTTAATTTAACTAGTAATTGTTTACCCTCGCACACTTGGCGTCGCGCTCACAGCACTCAATTTTTAAGGTCAAAATCAAAATACTCTTTATTCAATTTAGACCTTGAGAAGGCACTTATGAACGTCAAAGCTACCACCGGTTCGGAAAACAACCCAGTTATCGAGAAGAACCGGCAAGAAACTCGATCTGGTTTATCTTTTCATAATAAGGAACATATTATTTTTTTATTATTACAACATTATAGACACATAAAGCTACATTCGTTTTTAGTGGTTGCACAGAGAGAGGCGTTACTCACGAAATACTACGATATGATTCTCTTTAAACATGTTTTTTTAGACCCACACTCTGTAAAATATTGGAAGCGATAACAAACCGCTAACGGATAGACTTTCTGTTAAAAAAAGGAAAAGATTAATTTTGTACACAAATATAAAATGATAACAAATTAATCCGATTAATTGAATGTATGAAAAAAACAAGAATTAAAATATAATAAGAGTGATCTATATATGTATTAATTAATTAGTTATTGAATTATGGAGTCATGAAAAAGTGGAGTACCATGCCATTTTAATTTTGGGCAACTGTAATCTAATTGAATGTAACCTAACAATAATCTAACTGAAGGTTTTCCGCATTGTATCTGTCGCGATATCTCTAGCTATCTGTAGTTGAGATGCTGTCTCCTTGTTGAAATTGGTTGCAGAGGCGGCGCGGCGTTGAGCAGGTACATTTATGGCAAAACACTATCTTGTAAAACATGGAAACCTACCAAGAATGATATAAGAACATGAGTATTTACTATCAACAGAAATATCCTTTCTGGGAAGTATCCGCGGTTTGAATTCGAACTGAATCCAGAGTATGGGTTTATTATTCCGTCTGTATTTGCGTTGCGTGGAATGAATCATTGATGAGTCATGAAACGTCAGTGCCTACGTCACGGTTCATATTGTTTTTATCGTGGGGTCACCGGGCGATAGTTCCGAAATCGTTTGGCAAGAATGTTTCGTCATCGACATATTGTTTCATATCCATCCACAGCATTAATATTATGAGGTATGTTTTAACTCGAAGAAGAATATTTCGTCATCGCTATTATAATGTTTCATTTCCAATCACAGTATTAATATAACTAGTGGGTGCCCAGTGGACGACATTCGACCATACATTATTGATATTTTTTAAAGTTTGAACTCTATTGGGGTTCTTTTGACAATAATCTATAATCAAAGGTTTTCATCATGGCTACTCAGTTATTTGCTACTTTTTTTTTTAAATTATATAAATATTAAACTACATGAAAATTGAAATTAATAATAAATTTGAAATAAAAAAACAGGCGTTTACATAAGGTGGTAAGGCTCTCAAATTCTAAGTAAATAGTATAACTTTACGAAAATAAAGAATTTTATTGCAATTTACGACACAGTTTTCAATTAATTTTACACGACACCATTTGGTATTTCTGAGTGGGTGATATTAAATTAAATATAATCTGTAGATTATGAGGAATAGTGATATGAATCCAAAACAAATATGTTTTAATACTACATTAACTTTTGAGAATGAATTCATTTTTGTCCAAGATTCATCATCAACTGTATTAAATATAATTGCTACATCGAACTGCATCATTGTAACCATGTCTATCTAAGTCATACATTACTTTCACGAGCAAACAAATTTTCTTATTTTGATTTTACATAGTATTTTTGGCTCATTTTTTATTGAATCATCATTTGAAGTGAGTTCACCATATAAAAATACTAAACATTAAAATATGGACTTTGGTAATATTGCTTTACTCTTATGGCAACACGAAGTGAAAGCAGTCCTGTCAGCTAAAATTTTTACATTCAATAAGACCAAAGAGAACAATAATTATTTCAGTGGTTCCATAAATTTACTAAAGATAAATTATTTATCAATTAATTATTAATGTATATTATGAATTTACATACTATATTATTATAAAATTAACCTACAGTTTGACCAGTTAATAATGCATATTTTAATTAATTAATAAAGTAATGCATATTTTAATTAATTTTAATCCAGTTTTTCTCCTATAGCTTTAAATGGTATATCCTTACCAACCTGCTCTAATCTCCGGTATCTCGGTTCTTTGATCCGAAACGATGATTGCATAGACACGGACGTGAGGAATAGGACAAATGCGGGATGGATGAAATGGCGAAAGGTGTCTGATGTAGCTTGTGACCCACGAATGCCCTTGAAACTCAAGGGGAAGGTGTATAAAACTATTATAAGACCAGTCATGTTTTTTTTAATTTTTTTATATCATTGGTGGCAAACGAACAGGTGGATCACCTGATGTTAAGTGATCACCACCGTCCATAGACACTTGCAACACCAGAGGAGTGTCAAAAAAAAGCATCTGTTGGGTTCTAATATTTTTATAGGCATCTGTAAATCTGGCAAAATGAGAGTTGACACTACACACTAGATTGACACAATTTATGCTTTGCCGTGGAAGAAATGGACGAAATTTATGATGCTATTCGGGAATAAGACGAACCGTTTCATATTAGTGGAATTTGAATTCTATGTTAACAAAACTTTGGCACGAGTACACGCTATTTTCTTCAGGGAAAATCGTGACCTGGCGGTTACTGTCGTCGAGCAGAGCTTATCGCGTGGACAGTATAATCTGTAAACATTGCTATTGGTACATACAAATGTTGGTTTGAAAAGCATTCAACTTGCAATTCATCATTTAATGTATACACAGTTACATATGACTTCTTTTTTATATACTTTATAGGTTTTAGCGTTTGAGCACGATTTCATCTGTTGTTAAATGACGATGTAGTCTAAGATGGTAGACACGAGAAACCTAGAGGGGGCTGGCTTTCAAGTGCGTGTGCCGGACACACCAACAGATGCTTGGCGGCAGTTTTGCAACTTGAGGGTGGTAGGTAGCGGGCGGCGGACTTAGAAAAGGCCCTACCACCATGCTACGGATTCATGACGATGTTCTCGTTTAATGCAAGCTCCGACCCAGTTGCTAGGATTCGAACCTATGTCTATCGCCGTTGTGTACGAAAACGCTATCAACTAAGCCATTGTCGCTTCAAAACTTTTGTATCATCGTTTCAACATGTGTATCTGCTTCGTTATACAATATATCTATAATATTGTGCGTTCAATTGGTTACGTCGCGTCGCGCTGGTCACGCCACATGACTATTGATTGAGGGTCAATTCGCTTCATAGTACAAATTATCCAAAGTGTCGACTAATGCTGACAATTGTATTTATAATTTATCGATTACCCGTTCGAAAATTGTCGTAGAATGCAATGCACGTACCTAGAATAAACGAAAAATATCAATATCATTTTGTAATTAAAATCACTGGAAATATTTGCATGATGTCGTAAAAAGCTACAGAATGAATGTAGTGAAAGGATGTTTTAATCAAATAAGTAAATGTTGAGTGAATATTTATAGCTTTCTATAATACTCGAAGTGGATTTTGAAAGGCGGAAGACGGTGCGTTTACTTATTGAGTACCAACTCATTATGATTATAATTTATTTGCATTAATTGGTTTTAAATGTAGATAACTTTACTGTTTTATCGAAATATATTATTTGAATAAATTGAATGTGTGTACAAATACAAAGTACACATCGCACGCTTGAAGCCGCGATAGATTTGGCATAGTTAAAGTGAATATGGCGTAGAAGTGAAAAAAACGTACATAAGTATTAATATGTTTTAGAAATGCATAAAACAGAATATTAATTGTTTAAGTTCATACTGAATGTTGAACACATATGACACATACATATATTAGTTTGTAGTCAAACACTCGCTGTGTATTTATACTAAGTTAAATAACTAAAAAATAATATAAGTTTAATTTCTACTAAATTATCAATAACAAAAAATGATATATGTATAATATTTATTTCAATAAATAAAAATATATTGTATAACTAGCTGACACGTGCAACTTCGTCTGCACCAAATCGGTTATTATCGGTTTCAACTATATTTTTAAACGCGAATAATTAAAAAAAACCTAAATCACAATCGCAGCGACGTCTAGTACTCCCAATTGTGAATCCATAATATCCTGGGATTCACTGCAACATATACCCAGTTGGTATTAGAAAAATCTTTTAAAATAAGCCTAGAACCCGTGCGCAGCATTATCTGCCGGGTCCAATTAAGATAAACACTAACCTACATATATTACCGATAAATGTCTTCCCAGTACGCCTTGTAATTTCAAAACTTGTTACGTGTAAAAACTTTAATAATTTATCTATATTAAATTTCCATTTTGATTTAGTTGTTTGTTTTAATAAATTTAATTTATAATTAATAAGTTTTTAATAAATGAACTATTATATTGATTTACTCAATGTTTGCTTTATAGATTGATTTTACGTTCCTGTTTATTTTAAAACAGCTGTATTTTTTTGTGTATATTTATCATAAGCATTGTAATTCCTAAATAAATATCGTGTGATTCAATAAGGTTTTATTTTTTATTAGCTAGTGTTATATATGAAGTGGAAAAATGTGGCCGCTCTGAATGAATACGAGTATAACTTTGTATTCGGCTTTGCGCATAGTACAGTCAAGAAGTTAATAGAAAACAAATTCAAAATATTATTACAGGAATTTAACATTGACATTTATTAATCTTTGTCTCGATATTATACGTACAATATATTACGTTTTTAATCAATTATAATTCAAGTAGATATTTGCCTATTACATAGTAATAAGAATAAAGTAATAAGGATGGGGCAGTACAACGAACACATTACTACTTACAGAAGATTTTGTAGAATAAAGATATGACTTCGATTGTGTCATCTTGTAAACGCTTTAACGGTTAATTTACGTTAACCTCTTTACATGCATCGAGCAGACATACGTACGAGATTAAATGCATATATAACATTTGCAGAAGATTACACATCAAAATGAACAGACAATAAAAGTTGAATTATTACTGAGGTGATAAAACTACAAATGGACAAGAGGGGAGTTCCGATCGCATCGTCGACTCGAGCGGTTGTCCGTTTTGCTGCGCGCGCTAAGTTCGATTTTAATACTCGTGATTTAGTGACGTCAGTTATTGTGTTGTTTTGATCCGGCACACCTGCGGTGCACCTGCGTTTTTTTCCTGGAACTGAGTGAGACCTTTCCTTTGTATTTATTTATTGCTTTATCTATTTCTTGGTATATTTTTTGGTATTTATTTACTCATTTATTAACCGACTTCAAAAAAAGGAGGAGGTTATCAATTCGTCTGTATTTTTTTTTTTTTTTTTATGTTTGTTACCTCATAACTTTGGACTGGGTTAACCGATTTTGATTATTCTTTTTTTATTTGAAAGCTGGTACTTCCAGAGTGGTCCCATTTTAATTTGGTACAGTTCCGACAACGGCATCCAGTGCAAAACCGTATAAGTTTCAAATTTGCATTAAGTATGTACACGACAAATAGACGAATAACTCAATATTACGCTAACCGGTTTCGATGATTCATTTTTTATTGAAAAGGATGTACTTCAAGGGTAGTTTGATGAGAGTTTGATTAGGTTCTGATTATGGGATCCGTGACAAAGTAAGAAAACTTTCAAGAAACGAGCCCACTCCTTTCTTAAGGGCCGGCAACGCATCTGTGTTTCCTCTCGTGTCATAATTGTCCATGGGCGGCCGTGATCACTTACCATCAGGTGACCCGTATGTTCGTTTGCCACCAATATTATAAAAAAAAACCTCTTAAATTCTTAGGAGCCTATTGTGCTTATGTTCGTTGCTGTGTTGCAACATGACGCAAGCATTGTAATTACATTACTTAAGGTGTATAATGTGTGAAGCGATGGTAGCCGAGTTGGTGGTAGAAACTATCGTACCAAACGTTACTTATTGTACAACCAATTGAAACCATATCGCATACCATACCGATAGATACCATACCACAAAAATGCGCATATTTTAATATACTTAAGGCGGAACGGAGTTCGCGGGCACTGCTAGTAAAATATATTTATGTACACTAAAAATGGAAAAATAAAGTAAATTTTCAAAAAAAAGTATTAACCGACTTCAATATCAATCAAAAACCCATAAGGCACTAAAAAGCGGAAAATAAATAGTTTATCAAAAATAAAACATATGAATATGTGTGCTACCTAGAGATGTACTGGAAGTCGGTACCAACCAAAATTTTTGTATTACAGAGACGCGAGAGTGGACTTAAACTTTGTACCTGTAGATGATATGATTTTCGGTTTGGTTGGCACCGACTTCCAATACATCTCTAGGTAGCACACATATTCATATGTTTTATTTTTGATAAACTATTTATTTTCCGCTTTTTAGTGCCTTATGGGTTTTTGATTGATATTGAAGTCGGTTAATACTTTTTTTTGAAAATTTACTTTATTTTTCCATTTTTAGTGTACATAAATATATTTTACTAGCAGTGCCCGCGAACTCCGTTCCGCATTAAGTATATTAAAATATGCGCATTTTTGCGGTATGGTATCTATCGGTATGGTATGCGATATGGTTTCAATTGGTTGTACAATAAGTAACGTTTGGTACGAACGCAACCTTTTCAGTAATCCGCGATAGTTTCTACCACCAACTCGGCTACCATCGCTTCACACATTATACACCTTAAGTAATGTAATTACAATGCTTGCACCATGTTGCAACACAGCAACGAACATAAGCACAATAGGCTCCTAAGAATTGAAGAGTTTTTTTTATAATATTGGTGGCAAACGAACATACGGGTCACATGATGGTAAGTGATCACGGCCGCCCATGGACAATTGCGACACGAGAGGAAACACAGATGCGTTGCCGGCCCTTAAGAAAGGAGTAGGCTCGTTTCTTGAAAGTTTACTTACTTTGTCACGGATCCCATAATCAGAACCTAACCAAACTCTCATCAAACTACCCTTAAAGTACATCCTTTTCAATAAAAAATGAATCATCGAAACCGGTTAGCGTAATATTGAGTTATTCGTCTATTTGTCGTGTACATACTTAATGCAAATTTAAAACTTATACGGTTTTGCACTGGATGCCGTTGTCGGAACCGTACCAAATTGAAATGGGACCACACTGGAAGTACCAGCTTTCAAATAAAAAAAGAATAATCAAAATCGGTTCACCAAGTCC
>MU158718.1:329759-351709 GCA_015888305.1 Antheraea pernyi
TTTCGATGATTCATTTTTTATTGAAAAGGATGTACTTCAAGGGTAGTTTGATGAGAGTTTGGTTAGGTTCTGATTATGGGATCCGTGGCAAAGTAAGAAAACTTTCAAGAAAGAAGCCTACTCCTTTCTTAAGGGCCGGCAACGCATCTGTGTTTCCTCTCGTGTCGCAATTGTCCATGGGCGGCCGTGATCACTTACCATCAGGTGACCCGTATGTTCGTTTGCCACTAATATTATAAAAAAAACTCTTCAAGCTCCCGCACACTTCGCGGTTCTCAATAATATCTCGAGCCTAGGTCGTCCCCGCGCGGAGCCCTCTTGATATTATTTTCGCGATACAGTGACTCACCTACATCACTTGAACACACATATGAGATCATCTCTCTCACACACGTGCACATATATACACATGGTGGGAGGGTTTGTTTTTTCCCCTCATCGAACTGAATCGAATAGTTTTAGTTCGTTTCAATCCGATATACACGTATTCATTTGTGAATCATGCAATTTCGATTGTATGGTTCACAAATATTTATATGTATGAATAGCTTAGAATAGTTAGCTAGGACAGACGCGTCTTTTTCGGTAACAGCCCAAGCCGAGGTGTGCGTGCACCCTTGTGTATGTTACCCAAAACCAAAATCGGCTGAGTGCCCTAAGCGCTCGACCTTAGTAGTCCGGTGAAGCTGTAAAGACCTTGCCAGGTCAATAGCATAGTCAGTTCGAAAAAAAAAAATGGACAAGAGCCGGACAGTAGCCGAATAATAGAGTAATAGATAAAGCTAGAATATTAACAGTTCACCACATCATGTATTTGTTAGTTATAATTAAATCCAAATAACAGTTAATCACCTGGTTGGTGAGATTTGGGTGATCGCGTACTTTAATTGAATGATCTCCCTTATGCAGTATTTGTTTCTATCTATGGGTATATCTTGTAGCATATATTGTGCAGGTATTATGCGCGCTGCAATACCACTATGGCAAATAAAATACATTCAAAATAGATAAATAATTTGTAATAAACAGCGTCTTCCATACAAACATCATTTTTCGAAGTGGATAGGTCTTCTAAAGCCTCGGATACACTAGAAGACAAACGGAGCGACATGTTAAGGAACATATTGCTCGACAACTACGTGAATATCCCGAGACAAATATTGCGGAACATTTTGAGGCCACACTAGCCAGTGTTTATAGAAATGTCGCCCGAAGAGTTTTTGGCGATTAGTGTTGCGTACACACTTATTTTGGGAGAGAAACGTAAGCGAAATAGAAGGTGGTGGATTCGGAATTTCTTACTACAGCGAGAAAGAAGTAAAATTAAAGTGATATCTGAATTTTTGACTGATCATTTGCGGATTTATTACTTTTATTGTTTTTCTTTCAGGGACAAATTCCGAACGGAGGTTTATATTCTCGGTAAATTAAGCGTTTTGGCATTATCCTCCCACATGTTATTTTTATTAATTTTATTTCGTTAAATCCGGTTTGAAGTACCCCACAACAAATCATGACTTGTAAAGCTCAAGAAGTAAAAGTACGGTTTCGTTTCCTCACACGTGTTGAGGGACGCGTCGTACACACGTCTACACTCGGCAACAAATGGCGCGACACGTGCGCTTGCTCTCGAAGCGGGAGCAAGCAACATGTTCCGAGTCACGTAAATATCTCGTAAAATGTTGAGGGACATGTTGCGTGACACTGAGAAACGTTGCAGCATCACGTAGATTCAGCGTTGCGGGCCATGTTGAGGGACATTTTGTCACCTAGTGTATCCCAGGCTTAATAATAATAAATATAAAAAAGGAAAACAACGAAAAGGCAATAACGTGTAATTAACAACAATAAAACTATTCTGAATGCGACTGTACTGCAACTAGCACCGACACTGCCTCATGTGTCAACGTGGGTGCCATAGGGAAGAGTTACGAGCGCGAACGAGCCTGCTTCCCTTTCACCTTATTCACGTCCCTCTGATACCAAAATCTGTGTTTTGCGCATCTACTCGTACTTCAGAGCGGTTAAAAAGTTTGACGCAGACTATAGGAACCGCCATCGTATTGCTCAAACAAATATTTGTCTGCTTAACTTAGATTTCATAGAGTAGATTTATACTGGACAGAGAAGCAAAGTATATGCATACAAATATCTTCATTAAAACAGCTCTGTTTCATTTGGTTCAGTGAAATACATTACAAGAGCACCGCCGAATACGCGAGGTCTTACCGAATTGAGTTATCAACATGCTCGTATAGAAATATTACGACGTAAGAACAGGTTTATCATTAGTATAAGTGAATGTATGCTTTACCTATATACTAATGTACTTATAAGCTAGGCACTGTGTAGTTTATTTTTGACTGTGTACTGTAGAACACTAATCGATGTATAATATAATTGTTATACCAAATTATTGAGTCTTTTTTAACGTGATGCATGTTATTATGGTGTATTTATTTATACTCGCGCCTATAACATTAATATATGTTCATGTTGTATATCCACAGGAATTATCTTTATAATTAAATAACTATTTCTAATTATCTTAGTGTTTATTTGTAGCGGTATCAGATAAGAAAGAACGGGGAGAAACACGTGGGCGATGCTTTTTAATCGTTGATAATCTCATTTATTTGGAATTAATTCTACATTAACTTGTCGGCAGCGGATGTGAGTGAGGGTATCGCTATGCACCTTCATGTCTTGTTAGCTTTTGATATATTGACATGAGACCTTACCTATGATGCATAATCTATTTATTTATTTATTGTGGATATAGCAACAGTCAACAGTCAAGAACGATAATACAATAACAATAATAATCACCGATTAAACACCAAATCTACATCTTTTAATGCTTTTAGTACTTTATAACCGTAAGGATATTTCAAACTATCATGGATTTAAATCCTATTATATCGGGATTAGTTTAGTATTTTTATTAAAATCGGTTCCATCGTGTTATCTACTGTTCCTTGGGTATATCGTCGATTTTTTTTGTGAATTCATACATAATAATTTGAACATTCGTTAATCAAAAACTGAACGTTATTCGTAGAACAGTTCGCGAGTAGATTCAATCCGTTCAAACTATTGCAGCTTGTTTTGTGCGCCGCTTTGTGTCGCGACATCTCACCACGCTATACTTGCGCGGTTGTATCAACTCTGCTTATCATTGCAACTTAGCGGTTTATGTGGTCGCCTCGCAACTCGCAACGCCTCGCTGAGCGTTGTGGATTACAATCCCACACAGGATATTTATTTGTACTAGTGCTCGAAATTTGACGATAATGAGTGGTATAGAGTTTTCAGTGTTAATATATATAGGTATTATTGTCAGTATTGATTATTGTACAAGTATTGTACATTGTAGACGTAAGGCGTGAAGTTTGAAAAAATATATAATAAAGAAAATCAGTTGACAGACACAGGAAAAAATGCCAGTTAACTGTTTTATCTTGGTCTATTTGTATGTGTAGATGATCCAAATGTTTGTATTGAGTCGGGTGTCCTTATTATACTTGTCAAAGATCCCTTCGACATGGAACAATATCTCAAGGACAGGAGTTGCCTTTTAAAAGAATACATAAAAAAGGTTTGAGAAACGGTAACAAGTTGCTTGACATAACACGAATAGAACTACGACGAAGTTACAACGGTGGCGAATAAAGGAAATATGAAGTAAACATATTTTCCTTTTGTTTTACCATTTGATTTTGATAATAATTTTAATAAACAATGAACTGGAGGCTGGGAGATATTGTATTAAAGTATTTTGATAAGCTCTTCTTCGTAGAGACGTTATCGTGATCGATCTATACAATTTGATAGTAACGTACATATCGATGACAGCTTGCGTTCTGCTCTACCTACAGGTTCACTTATTTACGCCTTATACATTGTATTGGTCTTTCGGTATAAAGAGAAACATTCAATACAAATATAAGCCCGAGAAAGATTTACATAAATAATCCAGGAAAAGTATCATCGCCGTGTTTGAACAGGTGAATTTTATGCGTTCATTATAGGTATATTGTGTACCAACTTTGGGTACGTAGTTACTCGATATGATGTCTGCGCGGAGAAGGCTAAACAAACGTCCAACAAAATAAAAAAAATATTGTGTGGTTTTATGAAACCACGATGCAAGTGAAAGTTTTTTCGGATCATAGGCATTTAACTGAAAATTTTTGTGAAAATTGTTTGACTTAGGGTATTAAAATCACGTTTTAAATCTTAATTAATAATTAGAAAATGGGAATAATAATGGGAAATTAACATTAAACAAGATATCCAACTATACATTTTAATTTTAATCTGCGTGTTATTATGAAATACATTATAAATGTAATTACTCAGACGAGACCCATATTGGGCTTGGCTGCTGCCGAGCGTATTTAACTTTACCCCTACTTCGAGACCCCGCGCCGGCTGTAATGCGACATGCGATAGATGAACGAAACAAATTGAGGCGATGGAAAAAACTACTTTCCAAAATAAAAGTATAGAGAAAATATGTTTGCGGAAGAATACATTTTGAATATGGTTATGTAGGTGTTCTGCGATATAGTGGTGCGTGACGGCGAGATGGTCTGCGTGGAGTTGGTGGCGTCCGGCCGCGGTTGCAGCATCCAGGCGGTCATCTTCCTCGGCTCCATCCGGTACGACACGCTCACCAGGGTCTACGATTCAAGGGTAAGTTATGCAAAAATGTATACTTAACAGTCCTGTATGTTCTAGAATAACATTTTTTGATGACCAGCTCCATGATTTGGCTCTATGCAGTACACAAACAGCCATTAAAGGAATGAATCAAGATACAATTAAACTATCTTATCGACTTGTCTTCTGTTTTTTTTTTTCGGAACTGACTACGCTCTTGGTCTGTCGGCCTTTACAGCTTCACCGGACTACCTCGCCATCTGTCATGATCTGCCTATCGATATGGGTTTGATAGGCTTCAAATTTGAGACGTACTGACTAACATACAAACTTTTCTCAATAATATATATATATTAACCCCATTATAAGAAATTCGAGGGTTGAAGGCCGTTCGTAAATTACGCCACGCATATTTTGTTTCAAGTCTCGATCGTCTGTGTCATGTCACGTAACGCTGACATTAATCTGGGCTGCCCCCGTGACTTTTAACCGTATGTGAATAGCGTAACCCGCAGGGAAGAGTGCCCCATCATAATGTTATTAGGTTAGGGAAATTAGATCAGAGCGGCGGCGCGCGCCGGCAACAAGTGCTTTGGGCCCGGACGCGATTCTCCACCACGTAATCACCGGATATGAACGTTATAGATATTATATGCAGACATACTGTACATAAATGTTGAATTTTATTTTTTTTTAGAATATTTTAGAGTCTAACTTATTTTTATGACCGTATAAAGGGCGCGACTGTGTGATATAAACCAAATGATAAAATGCTTGTGAATAACGAGTCATGTTTTTTTAAATAGCTTTTTATAATATGTCAATACATGAGTTAGCGGACAACGCTTATAGTAGCGTCCTGAGCAGTTATTCACACCTTAACTGAAGTATATGTTTTAAAAGTAATTACAAGAATATGTTATATTTGTTGTATTCATTTCGTTTTTTCATGCGTTGATAAAGATTTCATTATCAATACACATATTGTTTCACATAAATAATACTTTAATACAAAGAATATGATGTCTGCTGTTTTTTACTTGAACATTATTTACACTAGTAATTGGTTTTTACTTCAATGAAATCACTGTTTTTGTTTTTGGTTTATAGGAATTTTTAGAAGTTATAGTTTGCAGTAAACCCTGGGGTGGGTGTTGCTCATATAATACACTTTTAAATATTGCACAGAGTTTTAATTAATACAACGAGAGCGACGAAATGTCCGTTGAAATGATAAAACATGCTGTTTATTTTGTTACTGTATGATTCATTTACATCGACAGTTGATAACTTTTCGAGGTGAACTTGGGTACGCGTGCTCCTAGCTAGCCATGTGAGTCTGTAGCAACACCAGTACACGTGTACTAGGGCGTGGCCTTCCGCTCTCTCACAAGGAAAACTTCAAATATCTTGTTTTTTGTTTGTCATCCAATGATTATGAAATTTTATAAATCTTAATGGACGTTAACATTATTAAATGGTAAATATTGGTGATTAGATTTTGTAATTTTATTATCAGAATGCAGTTTTGTAATATTTAAATTTATACATGTTTATTGCACAGCTTTTTTGACTTTATCCTTTCGAAAATATTCGTTTTCTTAATCTAGAATTTTCGAACACTCTCAGGCTTATCTATCTATAACTAGGTTAAAAATATATGTTAATAATGACAACATCGCAAAACTGTAAATGTTATATCAGCCTATATACAATGTGAAGTGGTTTTAATGCCACTTTGTACTTTACGATGTAATATGTCATACTCTTATAATAGTGGTATTTTCAGCGTCGTATCGATGCGGTATTATCTTGCGAATTACTAATAGTATTTTAATCACAACAAATCGTCAGACACTGAGAAGGAAATAAGCAGACTTTAACCTTAAATATTTATAATATTTTATATAATTTACTCGCTAATTACTTATCGACGGCGGAAAAAGTATCTAATTAACGTGCAAGACTGTTAATAAAAGCTCACTAGTCAATTAGCCTTTTCACCAGCGACATATGTTGACTTTACTATTCATTATAGTATTTTTTTAATTATTATTATAAAGATTTATTTTGTGCTTTGGATATAGGATGTATTGCGTTAGTAGTATTAATACGACATTGAAGTGGTCATGTAAAATATATTACTAGGTATGTACGCGTAGATGGTAACCGTACTTTCGAAATATTAACATATATTTTCGTGTTTACGTTACGCGTAGTTAGTTGAGCGGCATTCCAATGCTTCGACAGAGAGTACGTTATTAAGAGAAGCCTTGTGTAACGGAGTGACCAGTATGATGATTGTTCGTAATTTTGATTCCGATTGCTTCAGAGTCGTTTTACAGATTGCTTCTCTGTTCCCTATTACGTAATGGAAAATGTATACCACTGATTGGAGATTGTTGTGCGATTACCGACTAATATTGCAAAAAATTAACTAAAATTAAAGAGATTGTAATTCTGTGTAAGTCCAGTGTCTTACGCGAAGATTTAATATTTTTGTTTATTGAAGCAACATATGAACTTATTGCATATTTCATCGGAATAATTCCTGTTTCATAAATAAAATAGTTTAGAGGGTTTATTCATTAATTAAAAGTTACAGTTATGTCTAACTTGTTTACCGACCACCACATACTTGGGGATAAACACTTCACTGTGTCTCATTCTTTAGTTTGTCGCGTACTATTAGGTATATTGTCGACACTATAATGTGATACTATAAAAATGACCTGGCGATTAGATATGTCTATACATTCAACGTTTGGAGTTATTTTAATGCTGGTTGTTTTTAATACGGAATCCGTAGTTAATTTGCACTTCGTAGAACCTTGCCGCTTAGTTTACCTTCCTCCATCGCGTTGTGTTTTTCATCCACAAAAAAATATCTTATAAAAACAACATGCCTTTTAACAATATCACAACCGGCACTTGAATTAACTACAACGATGATTAATCGAGGTGTTTATTCGTGATTTTTTCCTTGACAGTTACTCAGTAAGCGTGCTTTTGCACCACAATCTGTATGTTTTAGTATTATAACTTAATTACAATATATTCTTTCTGACTCGTTATTTCTCAACGCTATCACTAAAATTCAACTACAGTTATCTATTTGTGTCGATTAAAAAAAAATTAGAAACATCAAATTATCTATTGGTGTTTGTTTACTGAAGCTATGTTAAATGATAATATATGAAGGGCTAAAGGGAAAAACTGGCAAAGTCCATTTTTTTCAAAAAGATTTTTGGTAATCTATTGTCACAAAAATACTCATTTAACAATCTAAAACACGTGTAAAACGCGTTTTAACATTTTTTGTCATTATTGTATTTCCTCTTTAATAGTGTGTAACTAGGAAAGTCCATTACTTGACCACGTCGGTTGTTATTATTATTAGGCATATTATACACAGAAAACAATTCCAAATACGTATAACATACAAAATTTCGTTTCAAAATCACTCATTCGAATTTATTCAATTCCACCATAAAATGCTTTTATAATTTAAATTGTCTCTCTTGTAAAGTTTTGTAAATGTGACTTAGCCAGTTTTACAATTTGTTCTTTTTAAATAACATTCTTATAATAAACAATGCCGCCGATTTGCGAAACTTTTTATAAGAGAAATAAAAAACTTGTGATAATTTATTTTTAATCTGTGTCACTCTTCTGTGTAGAAGACGAATTACAACAAAAACATCTCAAGTTACAGTGAAAGTGAAAAGTTTTTTGTATGTCGAGTACTTTTTGTAGTAATGTTTATTTATATTATGAACTCGCGGGCAACGTAACCTACCGGGTCCAGTTGTGAATCTAAACCATTCTTAAATCCACCTGAACACACACAACAAAAAATTTCGTCAAAGGCTGTCGAGCCGTTCAGTTCAGAGTTCAGTCACGTACACACGGACAGAAGAATTATATACCTATAAAGATTGGCAGAGTGGATTATCATTCGTAGTAGAGAGTTAATACTAAATATATAACGGTGTGACTTGCTTCATGTTTTATAAGAACACCGGCAAGTTCATTGAAAAACATGATTTCAAAATTGCATTCTCTCGTAATTCGTGAGTGGCTATTTCTTAAACCATTTGTTTGTAAGCGTTCTACAAAGCAGCCGAATAGTGAATCTATACAACACGAATTCATTTGTAATCAATATTTCCGGACTGCTGTCCGTTCCTTTATAAGCAGTTTTTTTTATAACGAGGCTCGCGGTCAATCAAGAAGGTTCTACTTTTAAAAGGTTATTACAAAGTGGATCATCATTACGTGAATGCTCGTGAGATCTGGAAGTGACATCCATCTCTCTAGATCTACTAATAATACGATTATTATTATGTATAACTTTAACAAAACAGTATATGAAAATTACTAGATTTTTTCTGAACCGATGGCAGTTTTGACTTTGATAAGCGCATTCTAAGGACCTACATTGAATAAAGTAATTATGATTGCGGTAACTTTCCGACATTTGATACTCATCGTTTGTCTTATATGTTCTTCTTTCACGAATACTGACATTTATAAAAAGTAGTTGATACTTAGCATGTGATGATTAATCATTAGTTATCAAGGATAGTGTTTGTAAGAACGCGATAAGATAAGTAGCGCGTGTTAATTACAAATTGCATAAAAGCAAAGCAATCCCGTAAATAATTAAATATTAGATTAACAATGGAAAATTCAAATGCACCAGCCACAACGTAAATAAAATTCTCGCGTGTCTCTATAGAATTACTTGTAGGAAGATTTTGGTACTACGTGTACAGAGGGTGGCACTGTTCTTATCTTATTAAGACTAAATCATGATTGGTAAATAATCCGTATTTAGCATATTGAACATAATACGTAGTCGTTTCTCTTATCATTTTAGTATTATGAAATATGTAATCAAAGCAAATTTCGGTTGATAGTGTAAGAAAATCCGATAAAAATATCCATAACTAGCGGGCCCGGCTGACGTTATCCTGCCCTGATAATAAAAAAAAAACACCTTGACAAATTATATACCTAAACCTTCCGGTTGAATCACTTTATCTACTGGTGAAAACCGTATGAAAATCCGTTCAGTACTTTTTGGGTATATCGCGAACGGACAGACAGACGTGCCAGAAGACTTTGTTTTATAATATGTAGTGATAGTGGTATTTATTTCAAATTGCTGTTATTTCAAATATTGCGTCTATCACCGCGTCGCGTCGCGTCGTCTGTACCTACATTAAACTTTATTCTGATCCTATATTACATGATACTTCAATAAAAATAAAATTAAATACAAAACCTTTTACTACTTCGTAAAGCGTGATGATATCTGATAAGCGTATTTCTATATTTATGACCAAAATTTGTGCATGTTGTAAGTACTCATGTACCACAGTGCATCGGATCTCGTGACGTACAATCGTTGAGAAGGCGTCAGTCTGGTCGCGGGCGGAGACGGCGCCGAGCAATATCCTTGAGAGAAACTGCCGCCTTACTTTATTACACGTTGAAGAGAACCGTGGGCTTCGATATTACATGTCTTCTCAACTTGCTCCCCACTCAAGGTTAGATATAATGTATGATACACTTTAACTGGTGAAGGTTGCCCGAGTGCCCTTGAACTTCGTTCAGGTGTGGATGTACACATCGTTGTATTTTTGTATCAGTAATGACATTACCAGTTTAATAAACAACGTGACTGTGATAAGGTAAATATTTTGTTTGAACTATCCTTTAAAATATTTATTTCTATAGATTTAACTTTTTGCGTTGATTCCGAATACTTTGGTGCAATTTTGGAGAATAGAAAATCAGTTGCGTTTTATCTTGAGTGATTAGGGATATAATCATTTAATGATGAAAAAAAATTGCAAGGAAATTCCGCGAGAATTTTCTCATAGTAGTAGTAGTGCCATCTAGTGGAGAAATATCAAAATGTTGAGCACTCCGATGTTTGACGATTAAAAGCTAAACTTTCCGTCGTCGAAATTATTCTTTTGCTCAGTAGTCAGATATTTATAGAAAGGTATTTAGACAATCGATGTTCTCAAAGTATGACATAAAAACGTTTTCTGATAAACTAGAACGATTTACTTCTAGTCGTAAAAAACAACCCGTCAACAATAAAAATGAAAATTGTAGGCAATTCCTTTGATGTGCTGGAAGACAACATTCTAAATACGTGGGTGTTCTAATTCCGTTCTGATAATATGTTTTGTTATAAACGTTGTGTTTATAACATTAGAACAGAATTATCGATATAAAATGATTTGTAGATGTGTATTATGTATACATAATTGCACTCATAAATCGCATATAGTAAAATGCACATGGGAATTCATTTCGGCTAATAATACTGCGCTCACTATTTAATACGTACATGCCACGCTAAACTTTATGACCGCTCTGAACATAGGTACTTGCGCTGGTCACAAATTTGGACATAAATACGTAATATGAGTTCTAGTAGGAATCTCACTCTCAATCTTGCTCTGTCATGTTATGGCTTTTATAATTTATTCGTAATCTTGTGTTATTTGACTCTATATGTTGTAATATTGGTGGCTTACGTAATATAGTTCGATTATTGCGCATAAGTGAGGTGGATGGGAGATAATACCACGGATCATGAGTTCTGAGATGCCACTAAAACTCTCTGAAAGTTCTAACAAGGGGGCCGCCATCTAGTCAGAACATGGAAATTATCACGAGATATTTGTAATATTATTACCTACTCGACAATGGCAGTAATAATTTAGATGCCGATATCAAACTGAAGAAGAAATACGTATTATATTATACTAGCGGGCCCGGCAGACGTTGTCCCGCTCTGATTATAAAAAAATCATTTACAAATTATATACCAAAATCTTCCCCATGAATCACTTTATCCATTGGTGAAAACCGCTTGAAAATCCGTTGAGTAGTTTTTGGGTTTACCGCGATCAGACAGACAGACAGACGCGGTAGGGAGACTTTATTTTATACCATGTTATGATGTATAACATCGAGGCAACTTAGGTTTAATAAATATCAATTTTAGATTCGTATAGTAATATTGTAACTTTTTTTAATGTATTAAACTGTTGACTGTATATTACCCGCAAGCCGGAACTTTCAGCTATATTCATAGTTGCCAAAAATGTACACGAGGAATGAAAATGTCTAAGTTAATTTATTTTTCATATGAAAATGGTTCATCTTCTCTCGCGTTTATTAAATTTTAACGGCGCTTTTCGAACCGCTCGTAAAACATCTTTATATTCCGTCGATGATCGATCGGTAATAAATAATATAGTATTCGCTTAGAATAAAAAAACCGTTACTGTAAGTGTATAGAATAAATTAAAGTGTCCTAATAATGTAGATATTACAAATTCATAGGGTTCACCTAATAACAGTTGTATACATATCATCAATTTTATTGTATCTGTAAAATGCATTTTTCCAAGGAAAAATATGGGCATAATCATCACAGCATCCCACGACATATCGGTGTTTTGACACAATAGAATTCACAATTCTATATTTTTCTATACATGGTACTACTGTAGAAACATTTATCAGCTTCAGGTTTCCTCACAATGTTTTCCTTTACCGTCAGCTGATAGTTTTACTAGTTGAAATGAGTAAATGTAGGCAAGTTCTTAAAAACACGGAAAAATAAATCACTCTAAATTGCACTGTTACTTTAATAAATCAATGAATATAAAACAAGATATACTGTTATCTGTATGTTTAGATTATATTGCTATAAAATCTATTATAAATAATATTGTAGATCGTGTTTGTTCAGGTATCTCCTTCCATTTCAAATGGTGTTAACGACTTCTGAATATTTTTAATATTGAGAACGTAGGGATTTATTTCCAACTTTGAAAGTTCAATCCCCACTATATGTGATATGTAGTCAAAAATAAGGAAACAGCCGTAGCGTTTTAAACAAAATGAAACCATGAATTGAATTTTGATTTCTTAGGCGACTAATTACAGGCTAACTTTCTAACACTCTGTAGATTAATCGTAAGTTTAATGCGCTCTCATCATGTACCATCGTACCATCGATGTCCGGTGCGTGGGCGAGCGACGACATATCGTCAGCGTAACAATCTTCGTTGTTATAATGCTAGGAATACAGGGCGATCGGATGATGTTGCTGTTGTAACTATGTATAGATAATTTGGGTTCGTTACGATCCGATGGTGATTTGGATGTTAATTCCTCAATGTGTATGGTGAACAGCGTGCAGAGAGTGAGAGAGTGCAGACCATCACGCGTTGGCCTACGTTCAGTTTGTTACAACGCGTTTACTGAGTAAATAATGTTCATATTCCTTTTTGAAAGCTGCCGTGTTTGCATAATTATATCAAATTACCATCTGACCCTTGCAAATGAACTCGTACAACGGTTTATTCCCCCCTAAACTCAGTCCTTCAACGGTAACCTGTTGATATCCACCCCCCACAAACCCCACCCTCTTCTCGACTCGTTACACCACCCTTCCTAAGTTCGTTTACAGCGAAGAGAGGAATCGATTAAGGAACCGTTAGGAGGTTAAATTGTACGTAATGAGATGTAAATATTGCCTGCCTTCATTCTGGTTTTGTTCAGTTTTGTCATATATAACTTATAATTTTACCTGAGTAAGAGTTGGTTTTTTTAAATATACTACCTGAACCGGCCACGTGTTGCTCCACAGCGACAGTTCAGTTATTACATATTGAATTCAAATGTCGATAAACTATTTTCAAAATTAAAACGTGGCGCCATCTATGAAATGTCTATAACTGTGTCCTGCAGTTTTCTGTCACCAAACTAATTTAAAGCGCCATCTGTTCGAGATTTAAGAAACTTACAATTAATAACAATAATCAACATCGACAAACATTTAATTTGTAATTGAAAAATATTGAAGTTATTAATCGAAATATGAATTATCCTATCTCTCAAGTTGGACCAAATTATACATATATGTCAACTTTCATGAAGATCTGTTTTTTTATATATTATAGCATGGCAAAATGTCTGCACTTTGCCTGATGGTAAGCACAGTACAATCCAAAAAACAATGGGGACCTCCGAGTGACACACTATCCATCGCCGGTCGCCGCTGTCATGCCAGCCTGCGAAAAACTGGATATGCACAGGCTGATCCCGAAGCGCGACCCGCAGAAGCGAATCAATGGGGTGCAAGGGGTGTCGAATAACATTATAAGACTTGAGGCACCCAAGCCAACCTCACCTGCACGTGGGGCATCCTGGTGAATAACGAACGAGGCGATGGCGAAAGTGGGATGGTAGGGTAGTAGGGTTTTACAGCCTGACTGGGTCGCACACCATGTATACGGCGAAAAAGCCCGTCTAGTGATTCGCTTCTGCGGGTCGCGTTTAGGGACCAGCCTGTGCATATCCAGCTTTTTGCAGGCCGGCATGACAGCGGCGACTAGCGATGGATAGTGTGTCACTCGGTGGGCGCCATTTTTTTTGGACTGTACTGTGCTTACCATCAGGCATGGTGCAGTCATTTTGCCGTGGGACTATAAAAAAAAAGAATCACTATGACGGGCTTTTTCGCCATATACATGGTGAAACCAGTCGGGCTCTAAAAACCTACCACCCCACTTTCGCCATTGCCTCGTTTGTTATTCAGCAGGGTGCACCACGTGCAGGTGAGGTTGCCTTGGGTGTCTCAAGTCTTATGATGTTATTTATTTATTTACACATGATGCGTTAAATAGGCAATGGCGGACTTAATGCCGAAGGCATTCTCTACCAGTCAACCATTAGGTGATGCAGAGATATTCGACACCCCATGAGTAGTTTCATAGTTTATCGTGGGCAAACATTGTTATATAAAATGTGTATATATTTTCAATATCAAATTCTGTCTACAAGCACCTATTGTTGTTTGCTTACGAGATTTAGCGTGGTAGTAGCTTTATTATTTCGTTATAAAAATCAACACGTAATAACTGACCTTCATTGTACGATTATATATCTATTTACAAACAGTAATGTTGTGTTAAGTTAATCGTTTTTCAACTAATTTTGTAACCAAATCTGACGTGATTTAGTAATGTTAGTAGGCTTTCTGTCAAATTCTGCTAAATGTGTGTAGATTCAGGTATTACAAAATGTTATGTATTCTCCTAATTATATTCTGGTGATGTTTATAAATTTGTTTACAAAAACGTATCTTGTTATTTTAAATCGTGTTTCAAAACACATAAACATTTAATAGACACTCTGAAGATAAATGTTTATCTGGTATTTGAATTCTCAGAAATATTGTAACGGGGTCGGTAGTGTTTGGACAAGAGGATCGAATTCTTATGCCATATTTATGTCTAATTTATATGTCCATGGAAATATCACTATTTTTTATTCATACACCTTCCTTTATTGATGGATTGCCACATTTATTTTATTATTCAGGTATTTTCTAATATTTCATATACTTCAACTACGTGTCACTCCATCCACTTAAATTACAATATAAAATTAATAGTGAGTTAAGTAAAATGGTAAATACAATGCCTATATAAAAACCGTCTTCATGAACAAATACTTACAGGTGTACTCAGTCATGTCATCAGGTCATGATGATTTATGAAACGATGTCATACTGACATACATTATACATAAAGTATTTCATCGATTCAATTATTTATTACTCTAATTATTTTACAAATTATTATGGAACAAAAACATCAATTATATTGTCGATTCTACAAAATATATAACGCCACAGATGAACCACAACATTCCCGTCGTTCTTCCTCTGTCACGTCTTCCATCTGCAGATGTTGCCAACATTGTATAGAAGAGAAAACACGATAGAAGATTACGTACAGTATTAAAATGTGTTTAGTATTTTTATATTGTGAGTAGCGACGTTATATTGTTATAAAGTAATGAATTTTTAATAAATAAATGCTCTATAATATTTATACTGAATAAATTATTCAATTATGCGTAACACATAGATTATGTACTTATAATATATATTTTATCATTAATCATGGTATTATAACGAGTAACGCTCACCGCCGCAAACACATATACAATAAATATATAACAAAGAGACATAACTATAAAAATACCTATAATCCTAATCATTACATAGTATAAAACAAAGTCCTCTGCCGCGTCTGTCTGTTTGCGATAAACTCAAAAACTACTGAACGGATTTTCAGATAGCAGACGGATTACCAGTAGATAAAGTGATTCATGAGGAAGATTTTGGTATATAATTTGTTAAGGTTTTTTTTAGTGTTAGTGTGATTATTGTCTTGATGTAATATAGTGGGATGTTGTAATGTATTCCAGCAAACGTCGCTGTCGACGAAGGTGGCGCAGCGCATGTCGTTCGGTCTGCTGGGCGGCAAGACGGCGGCGCGGTGCGAGTTCGTGCGCATGAAGGGCCCCGGCGGCAAGGGGCACGCCGAGATGGCGGTGTCGCGGCCCCGCGGCTCCGGCCTCGACACGCCCACCTCCGAGCCGGGGCTCGCCGCCACCGACGCCTGGGACAGCGACTGGGATGACGACCCCGACGACCTGTTCCTCTACCGGCACCAGGTCAGCTCATACCCCACGTGCACACGCATACCACGCGACATTCAACCACCCGGCAAGCTCATATCCAAACACTCTCTAAAAGACTGACGAATAGACTCAAATAGATTGCGGGATTTGGTCTACCATGTAGAGGATTTTATATTTTATTCATAATCTTGTGTTATTTGGCTCTATATTTTGTAAAATTGTTGATGTTTTACGTAATACATTTCGGTTATTGTCTATAAGTGAAGTGAATGGAAAATAATATCACGGAGTATGAATTCTGACTTGCTACAAAAACTCCGCGGGAAGTTCGGAACAAGACGGCCACCATCTTGTTAAAACATTGAAACGATCGCAAGAAACTTGTAATATCTTTATCTACTCGACAATGGCTTATAGTGTAAACTATGTTGTATAATCTCCATTGAAACAAAACATTGACACTGGTAAGTGCTTCTGCGGAGCCAAAACAAGAAAAAGAAGTAGAAGAATAGATAGCGCCGTATCGTGCTGTCTATTTTTTGTATCGCGGTCTCAAGACTTGGAACATTGCGTCTCTGCGGTGATTGTCTTGAGCGGGCATATTTCAAAGAGACTAAAATAGAACCCGGGTTCTGGATTACAATTCGTGAATAAACAATTTAAATACAAATAATTTTATATTTTTAAAATAAAGGTATTAGGAATGAAGAGTTACTTCTGGCAATAAAATAATTGAAACAATAAATTATGTACAGTAAAACAAGTAAAAAATAAAAATAGTATGGTTGTGCATTGTCGTTTAAGCGTCGCAGGTGGATACTTAATTACTATAATCCCTAAGGGTCTAGTCCATTCTTTGAAAGCACGGATCATATGCCGCTCTTGGTTAGTCAGGGTACTAGTTGTAGTGCACACAGAAATGTTGTGTCTTAGAATAATGACGCATAGAAAGATAGTGCAGTACTTTAGGTGACTACAAAAGTGAAGCATAAAATCGTACATGAGTGCAAGCGATTACACGAGTACACACGCACACCACAATAAAAAAGGGTTGCCTCTAAAATGTAGCTTGCCCACAACCGGGGAAAATTAAAAGTATTATTTCTTAAACCGACACGTGCTCTTTTTTTGTATTTAATGTTATTGCTTACCTCGTTTTCGCAGTTATTACTTTGACTTCAATTCAACACTTAAATAAACAATTTTGATGGTTTATATCATACATTCCATACAGCAACGTAGTCGAGGTCGAAGTAACGACTAAGTATATGGGGTTTAGTGATGTAATTACTTAGGATCAGTAAGAATCCTTTGAACAACAAAACGCAATGAATGTTAAGATTTTATTATTGATAGAAGGTAATAAAAAAATAAAATAATGATAAAGTTCATTTAGACGTCAACTTTTAACGAACTCATTTTCAAGTATGTAATATTTGTAAACTACATAATGGCGTGCGTATTTTACTTATACATACAATACCTAATTAATTAAATATGTTCCTTAAATAAAAAATAATTAATCTCACCACTACGCTAATTAAAATGGGAAAATCCTTATCTGCCAACACTGGGTATTTACAAAACATGGAATAACACAATTGTTTTTTACACAATTAACGTAAATAGTTGAAATACTACAATTTGTTGATAGCTTATATGGGAAAAATGATATTAAACATACTTCTTATGTTTTTCAGCTGTATTGTGACAGCATTTAATTGCACAAACTGTCATAATTATTTGTTTCCTGAGATATGCGTTCGGAACGAAGTGACCTTGTAAACTATGGAACGGGCAGGCGTAGGGAGCCATTTCTGGCTCCAATTTAGTGGCGTCAAATTTGGTTTCTATGCGTTATTATTCTAAGCGTGGTGTATACATCGAGTAGTACGGAGGCGGTGGGGTGCCTGTTGCAGCGGCGGCTGAGCGACCCGAGCGCCAACATCCACGAGTGGACGCGCGGCGGGTGGCGCGCGCGCGACAAGAGCCGCTCCGAGAACGAGGGGCTCGACTCGCTGCTGCACGGCGTCGCGGAGGTGGAGGCGGGCGACCTGCGCGACGGTCAGTCACAACCTAACTCCTTCATGTACTTACATGCCCATCTCGTCTATACAAAGCAATCTATATTATGTCAAATATTATTCAAGTCTCTGTTATTTATCCGATTAATTTGAGAATTGCTTGCTCGTGTTAGTGTGTGAAATGTGAAATGCTCGTGTTTGTAATTTTACACAATATTTTATTTTATTTATGAGATACCTGTATATTATTTGAATTTATTTTTTTAATACTCCTATTACTAAAAAAAAGTATAGTCCGCGTCAAACTTTTTAACCGCTCTGAAGTAGATGCGCAGAACACAACTTTTTGTATCAGAGGGACGCAGTGAGGTAAAAGGGGAGCGGCGCTCGCCCGCGCGCTCACCTCACCCCCTGTTGCACCCACGTTCACACATGTGTCCTGTCATTATTAGTTGCAGTACAGTCGCATTCAGAAGTTAATTTAGTTTTGTTGTTGTTTCTTCGTTGTTTTATTTTTCTTGTATATTTGTCTTTATTAGAAGACCTATCCACTTTGAAAAATGATGTTTTTATAGAAGGCGTTGTTTATTAAAAATTATTTATTTATTATGAATATATTTTATTTACAATAACGGTCTTGTAACACGCATAATTCCTCACAATATATACTACAAGATATACCCCATACATAGAAACAAATACTGCATAAGGCGGATCATTCAATTAAAGTACGCGATCACCCAAAACTCCCCAACCAGGAAATTAAACGTTATTTAGATTTTTTTATAACTGACAAATACATAATGTGGCGAACTGTTCATTTTCTAGCTTCATTCATATTTTAGTTCATTATCTAGCTACCATTCTTCGTTTCTAGTTTCTACTGTTGTTTATGTAGTAATGATTCAATTTTTATTATCTGTTCATTTTTATATCAAACATTTTGAAAATATTCTATATATGTGTAAAATAACGAGGTTTACGTCAATTATCTGTCAACGCGTTTACAAGGTGACACAATCGAAGTCGTATCTTTATTCTATAAAATCTTTTAAAAGTTGTAATGTGGTCGTTGTACTGCCACATTCTTATTACTTAATGTAATAGACAAATATCTCCTTGAATCATAATTGATTAAAAATGTACTACACTGTACGTACAATATCGTAGCAAAGATGAATAAATGTCAATGTTACAATTCTTATGGTAATGTTTTGTTTTGTAATATATTTGTTTTGTATTAACTTCTTGACTGTACTATGCGCAAAGCCGAATTCAAAGCTACATTTAGAGCGGCCATAACGTTTGACGCGGACTATAGTTGAAATGTTTTATGCATGCCAAAATATTGTTGCTACAGTAGTATAATTCATGCTTTGTTTACAATAGTATAATAGCGTATACCACTCTAGTTGTCTCTAATTTGCCTAAATCGTATACAAAGTATAAGTTATAGAAACTTAAATTCTAGAATTGATTTTGACAATATTCTTTTAAGCAACTTAAATTACTTCGGAGTAAAAGTAATACTTAACTCTATGGTATATCTTATGTATATGCTTATATGTATACTTATATGTAAATAGAACAGTGTTGCCAACATCATTCTATAAATAAAGCAGAAATTGATTATAAAAAAGGTAAATATATTTTATAAAAAGATATATTGTTGTGCTTTCCAGGTTCAGGAATTACAACAGAGATATTGTTAATTATCATGAAAATAAGAATAAGATTATGTTACCTAATTATATGTTATTTATCCTCATCTTAGCTAATATTATAAATACGGATGCGAGTAGGTTTAAATGTTGCGCCTTAATTTTTTAACTATTCGACGGATTATCATACAAATTTTCATGCACTTTGTCAAGGGTATAGAAAATGATTAGGGTAACTTTTATCCACAAAAATGTAATATCCCCCAGTATACATCAGGTATAAATTAACGCAAGCGAAGCTGTGAGCAAAGTTCAATATAAAATAATTGCTTACAGTACAAAATATGCCTTTATGTGTATCGGTAGATACGCATAAATACCAATAATCATTTGGTTTCATTTTTTAAATTAGGCGTGTAATTCGGTCTCTGTGCTCATTTTACGAGGTGTGACAATTAAGTAATGAGACTGATTTATTGTCGCATGTCCCCCTCCCCCGGCATCCTTCCCCTATCCATTGATATATTTACCATCGTTCTAGCTTGTTTAGTTCGCCTGCTGTGTCGTGTTGAGTAGACGTGTGTTGGTGGTGCTCATCACGAAACTGGAGAAACGAAATCAAGAGCAACGCGTCGCGATAAAATTTTGCGCCAGGTTGGGCGAAACAGCTTGCAACAGAGCTGGTTTTTCCAATATGACCCGGAAACCAAACGCCAAAGCTTACAATGGTTGTCTTCGCACGCCCTCCGCCCGTTAAAAGCTCGCATGAGCAAGTCGATGGTGAAAACGATGATTATTGCCTTTTTGATAGCCGTGGAATCGTCCACAAAGAATTTGCTCCATCGGGGCAAACCGTAAAACCAGTCTACTATCGCCAAGTACTCGAAAGATTGCAAAAACGAGTCAACAGGGTGCGCCCAGACATCGTTCGTAACTGGATCCTTCATCACGACAACGCGCCGCGACAGTATTTGACCTCTAAAGGGATCGCCGTGTTGCAACAGCCGCCTTATTCGCTCGTGACTTTTATTTGTTCCCTAGAACAAAATCGGTGGTCAAAGGAATCCATTTTGAGTCGATGACGGACATCCAGGCGGCCGTGACGAGGGTACTCGCGGGCATTCCAGTCGAAGCGTTCCAGAAATGTTACGAATCATGGAAAACGCGCTGGAACCGTTGTATAGCTGCCCAAGGGGACTACTTTGAAGGGGATGGCAGAGTTGTAGAATAATTTTTAAATATACGATTTTTATGGAATCAGTCTCATTACTTAATTGTCACACCATGTATATTCATAGTCTTTAATAGAGTAAGGAAATGGTTGCGATTGGTATTTGCGAAATAAAAGCGACGACTAAAGTATGTGTGTACTTCGTTAATTACTCATACTTTTATAGATTTTTGTGATTTGGATACTAGTTTTAAAGTGTATTTTAAATTGATTATAAGAAATGTAAAACGTTTTGTTAAGTAATTTGAAAGTTAAAATCATTATTTTAAACTTTATTAATTTATAGATAAATGTAGCTTTAAAAAAATGTATGTTGGCAATACAGTAATTAAAGTTTGACGTGATTGACACTGCATTACCTGGGGCCACAACTGTTTCTGAATTTGCTTTTTAACAGGAAAGTTTGGTAGTACGTTGAAGCCGTAATGTTGTCTGTGTGTTTGCGCGTGTGTATTTGTGTGTAGAACTCGGTCCGCACGGAGGAAGCCGCTCTCTCGCGTATTATTTTCATGTATACTAGAGACTCGTTGGCGCGCGTAGAAGTTGCTAGATCTCGCTCTATAGATATTGTTTTTTTAGTGTGACACTTATGATGATTCCGCCACTCGAGGGGAGATATTGCATGTTATGACGTAGATGATTTTTTACAAAGGAGGCTTGTGCCTGTATGTGGTTAGGAAAGATTTTTATTAATCTGTAATGACACGAGTAGTAGTAGTAGTGAGAGCGATATCTCGTCGAGTGCGAGCGATTAGCAACTTGTAACGGGGCGCGTGTGTATCGGCAGCGCGCGCGCGACGCACGCAGGCTTCCTCCGCGCGCGGCCCCCGGCCC
>MU158718.1:352024-441781 GCA_015888305.1 Antheraea pernyi
GACGCGAACGGGAACGAGGGGGAGGGCGCGGCGGCGAGGCGGCCCCCGCGCAGGCGCACGCCGGACGGGACCGACATATACTACTGGTGCGACATGCCGCGGAGGAACTGCCACGGTGGGTGCGGGGGTCGCGGCCGCCGGTAGGTTAGCGAGTGTCGAGGCGTGTATACGGATGACCCCCCTCCCCCGGCAGAGCTGGACGACGGCGCGTACAACCCGGTGTGGGCGTCGCGCGGGTTCTCGCAGACGTTCCACCTGTGGAAGGAGGGCAAGCGGCAGCAGTCGGCGCCGCTGAACGCGTACCTCACCTACGTGACGCTGCCGTGGTGGACCATCGCTAAAGGTATCGTAGACCATTTGTTCTTAATTGGTTACTATAACATATGCGACTCTCTCTCTCTCTTTGTAATCTGTATATTTATATTTTTTCATTACATATAACGTAGTTAGTGAGCAGATTAAAAGGTTTCATAAAGTATTTCTTTTAAACTTGATAGTTAAGTAGTACCAAATTTCGACGATCTAGGCAAATAAAGGAGTGAGAAAGACAAAAGAGCGTAACACTTTTTCCTTACATGACGATTTTTACCGTTACGGAACTTCGTTCCAATAATGAATGTAAATATAAGTGTTTAACAAATTACAGATATCTTGGATCATCGTGAGGAACCCATCCTGACGTTCTGAGTGACTCCGCATTCGCACTCACCTCTCTATATTATTCCTATTTAAATAATTTTGTAACTGTAACACCCTCACAAACAGTAACAACTCATCGAAAATTTATTAAAATAAACTTCTAATTCAGATTTGTTGCACTAAATAACTCATTCAGTATAGGTATAAAGGAAATAAAATGCACAACATAAGAAAGGAAGTTATACGATTGAGCGTAAGAGGAAAAGAGATGTCATTATAGTTGACAGTTACGTTTCCTTCGTTTTACGAACTGTCACTATCGAATGACAGAAAAGAATAAACGAACAAATGACTCGTGTTCATCACATAAGCAATCAATATTTTAACAGTGAGATATTTTATGTTTACTATTTATTGGGATGTGAACAATATACCAGTAATATGAGTGCACCACACCCCTAGAGAATGAGGTCAGATATTACAGTCATTTACACCCTTACTTTATTAAATTCCTCTCAAGTCAAAGTACCTCTACAAGTTACGTATGAGTGGGATTAGTTTGCATAATACAACGCACAAAAGCAAGTAAATAAATTATTAATGTAATATTGATTGATTGATATAAGAATAAGAGGAACTGAGTCCCGTTTTACTAATTCATTTCTATTTCGATGTGAGGGTGTTTGAATCGCCTTAACTTTCTGTTTGATGTCGTGTTTGTGTCTTAGATAATTATTATAATACATTTCGGGGATGGGGATTCTTCGCAAAGGACTAGAATAGAACGCAGCCTTGTATAGTATTACCACTTTTTTAAGGTAGAAATCAAAAAATTCTTTATTCAATTTAGGCCCTAACTGGTACTTATGAACGTGAAAACTACTAGTTGCCAAGGGAGTTTCATTCTTATTGCACTGGCGCGATTCGCAATGAAATCTATTGTACATCTGGTATTATTTATGATATAACAATGCAGGAACCAGATTTATTTTACACGATATCTATTCGTTGATTTTTCTGTTACAGTCTACTAAATGTTTGATATTTTTATGTTAAAAAGTATTTTTTTTGACTGTCTAATTTATTCCAAATTATAAATTTATTGTTAATTGTAATGACGCTACGATCCTTCGGTTTTTGTGTCTCGTCCGGTTGTAAAATTGGCAATGTGGTGTTAATTTATATGTCCGAAATTAACGATTACTATGTATGTACAAATTGTATGAATGTAAAAATTATAATTATTATTTTATTTATTCTAATGTCTTCCAATAACAAATGATGTTTCAAGTCCGTCAAGCGTTCCAATAGAAAATGCCAAAACGTTTTAACGACTTCTGAGAATATATATATATTTTTTTTTTCGAACTGACTACGCTATTGACCCTGCAGGGTCTTTACAGCTTCACCGGACTACAAAGAGAATATATTAATATTGATATGATACGAATGAAGTACGTATTGCTATTGGCTGTGAGCAGGCGCTCAACGTTTTTCTCATCAGGTCCATTTGGAATCATATTTCAGTTTTTTTATTTCAATTCGCCGTCCTTTGTTGCCCGAATGATTATCTGTGGTTGTCGATATAATTTATATCTGTGGTAATACTAAACGTAGATAGTATATTGGTTAACGTAATTCGAGTTGGCTTGTTATCTTTCAAAAGAAGTCGGTGTGTAGGCCTAGTGGTTTACGCTGCGATCCTTTGCCTGATCATTATAAGCGAATGAAATGAATATGAAATTTATTCTATTTCTATATCTATTTTTTATCTTGTTGGAATAGAGCATCCCTCACTCTCGATTACGAGACACTACAAGTGTTATGATATTTATT
Organism: Antheraea pernyi; assembly: GCA_015888305.1. NCBI lineage: Eukaryota > Metazoa > Arthropoda > Insecta > Lepidoptera > Saturniidae > Antheraea > Antheraea pernyi. The sequence goes on from MU158718.1 coordinate 354,500, forward strand.
TAGATCAGAATAATTATATGAGTAAATATGGTTCGTCGACCCGCGGCCAATTCAATCGCTGGATATATTCTATAAAGTTAGTTTTAATTATAAGAACTATAAATTACATTTCAGAATATCTATTTATAAACATTTGCCTGAGACACACAACCAATATTTAAATTAACTCGATATATTTTTACAAAACCTTGTACTTATTGCTGTGTTACCCGATAATTTATTATAACTTGAGAGAATTTCAAATAAACAAAATAGAAACAAATGGACCCTTTGGTAAAACAAAAACCATACAGAAAATGTGAACATTACCTTCAGTTCCTAATATTATCTGTATCAATTAATTTTAAAACGCAATGTATACAACTGAGTAATGTAATATTACTTTCTATATAATGTCTACTATAATCTACTATTTGAAAGCATATAACAATACCCAGGAATTGATAAAGATCAATAATTATTTTTACAATTTCATAGCCATGTGACGGGGGGTGTGTTTAGTTATAAGTGATATTATTTATTCAATATAGTAAATAAAATGTTTGTTTGTTTGAAAAAATGCGGCATTTGTGTCATGTCTTTGCCCAATAATGAAACGATTGACATTACGAGCTGGAGCAAGTCCAAAACAAACTTGTAACGATACTGCAAGCTATAAAATCGATGTGTTGTATCGTATAGTATAAAGAGGTAAAAAGTTTATAATAAATGACACAGATGGCGTTATCTACGCTTGTAATGATACTGATGATCTCGATCTAGTCAGTTAGGTTTAAGATAAATAAACTGGGAAGAAGTGAACCTCGCAATCATTCCACTATAGTTTGGGCAATTTAATACTTTGGATTGTCTATTTTTGATATTATTCCTCGTGCAACAACCTTGCACACACGGTTACCTACAACTAAATACATCACGCGAGAAAATTGTTGCCATATTTGTATATCACAAGGGTTATATTGTATAAAAGTGTTTGTTTTAGTAAATTAATACCAAAAATATTCATTATTTCAGCATTCATATTTCGATGTGACGATCGTACAATGTTTATTTTCGGTTACCGATATTTTATTAGATTATTAATTTCATTGTCGAGTAGGTAATAATATTACAAATTTCTTGATAATTTCAATGTTTTAACAAGATGGTGGCATACTTGTTAGAACTTTCCAGGGAGTTTTCGTGGCATCGCAGAATTCATGCACTGTGGTATTATTTTCTATCCGCTTCACTCGTGCACAATAACTGAACATATATTACATAAAATACCAATAATATTAGAAAATATAGAGACAAATGTCACAAGATTATGAATAAAATATAAAAACCACTACATAACAGACTAAGATTCCGCCAAAAACTCATAGTACAATGTTATGTCTCGACGTAGTTGCGGCTGGTTCCGAATGGTTAAAACTGTTTATAATCACGATGAAATCAAATGTCATCGTATTCAAATAATCACTTTTACTTTTACAAACTAATATGTGATCTTTTTTATAACATTTAACAAAATTGAAACTAGAGAAATACAGTTGACAAAAAATACTTGTAGTTATTTGGTTATCATTCGATATACAACAGTGTGTATGGTTTATTATAATTGCATTTTAATAGCTTTATTTACGGTAGAAAGGTTAATTGGGTATAGAGATATTTACTCTTTTTTGCACGATAGTCAATTATCATATACAATATCGATATCATATAAGTACTACATATACTACAATTCTCGTCAATTTTTTAACTGCTCTGAATATAGCTTTTAGTTTGGGTTTGCGCATTGAGTATAATATAAAAAAAGGTTAAAATATTATAGGAATTTAAAATTGGCATTTATTTATCCGTAAGTTGCTTTTTTTTTAATGACGCATCCCTACGTGTAGTGTTTTGACAGCTGTCAAATCTGTCATTAAATTGCCCCTACTATACTTATGTATATTGAAATAAAACTATTTTTTTAAATCTGTGTTCGTATTCAGATATATTAATGAATCTAGTCCCAAGATAAATTATTTATTGTAAGCAGTACACAAAACAACTAGTCCATAGATTAAAAACTAAAATATACACTGGATTATATACTCGCATGTTAGGAAGATACATTTTTAATATTTATTGTTCACTAGCCAAAAAATAATTTTTTTTTCTATAATTCTGTTCATACGAGGTCAGATTATTCGTTCGATTTCGTTTTTTATTGACATGATTATGAAAAAGTTGTCCTATTGCTATTAGTAAACGAAATGGGAAATATATCCGAATTGCTAAATTTACAAATATCCTATCTAAAGCGTAAAACAAGTAATGGATAGTGTGGTAGTCTGAGGGTAGGTGGTTGTGTGCTGAGTGCTGTGACAGCATCCGTGTGATATTATTCATGTTTTGGTCTCATCGAATTATAAATGATTGCAAATAAACTGTTGTTTTATTTTCACCCTTTCCTATAATAACAATATGTATAACCTTTTGTAAGATCGGGCTTGTAGCAGATTCGATTTTTTTTGGAATAAAAAATAGTTAAGAAAAAAATCAGACATAATATTAAATAAACGATCTATTGAAGGTAATTGTGATGTTTTTTTTATATTATTCAGTGCTTTATTGAAATCGTGAATTAACATGGAGTTCGTTCAACATGAATCGACAAAGTTAATTAAGTTCATTTAAGTTGAACAGTCGTATCTAATTAAACTGGCCTTAACTTACGTGTCTCACTGATGTTCGAGTCGGTTTTACCTGAAACTAAAAGAAGAATATTCGAGTTACTGGTTTATATAACATACATTTAATTTTTGACAACAATCTCACTTTAAGTTAAGTGACGATGTGGTAGAAGATGATGATGTGCTAAATGTTGAAGGAATTTTTTTTAGAAAATCTAATAATCGACATTATCTTTAGGTAGTTTTGTGTTTGTTTCTTACTTGGAAATAATAAATTCTTTTGTTGATTCTTTCTAAGTTTTAACAGAGAAAAATAAAAATACAATATACATTTACAACCGACTTAATAAGGAGGCAACAATTGATAATAATAGTAAATTAACATTCGTTTGATACTTTAATAAATCATATACTAATAATCTTGTAATTATATGAGCAGAAATAGCTAAATTAGCTATTAATTACATAGATTCACATTTTTCACAACGCATAATTATATACCCCGAGCTAGGAACGATACAAACAGATGTTGAATTTCACATTGAATTGTCTGCTGTTGTCATTAGAGTGACGGAACATACGCATTGACTCAGTATATTTTATAACGGAGAAAAAAAAATAATGTTCACTATTTCCTTAATAAATTTGTATGTAATTTTTTTAAGAGACTACAAGAGTTATAATTTTTGTATCGAGGTAATCTGAAGCTTATAGGAAGTAGTAAATGTACAAAACGTTATGGTATCATGCACAGATAATAATGTGTTTTATAATGTGGATCTCTGACGAAGTCAGTATAAAAACATACATTTTTTCGCTTAATAGTGTATGCCAACATAACACTTAGTCAAAGCCAAAAATATTCATTATTAATCAGTCGAGTTGGTTATTAGGCATTTAGACCAGATCTCAATTTCTAGTTCATTTTTTCAGTTGTTTTTTCAATTTCAGAGAGTAACAAATTACATACAGCGATCCAGTTAATAACAAGTAAAATAACATAATAGTGGTAGCGTGTCCGAACATCGTATCGATCTGTTATTCGGACTCATGCAAAATATAAAAAAAAACGCTTGTGTTTCAAATATACTTTATTTTTAATTAGATCACTTAAAATAAATTGAAATTTTATTGTCAACCAGCGTGTATGGGGTTTAGAACCGGACTGACTATAAAATCCTTAAGCTGATTGCAGAACATCGGTCTAGATCCAAATGTGCTGACCAGGCACCTAATCATCAATGGCTTATACAGTTGGGGGAAATAACAGATCGACTTGGATTTGAATTCCTACAATGAGTCTGAATATTTAATGAAGGAAAGTTTCTCAGTGAAACCATAGCATTGTTATAGTAGGTATTTAATGCTAATGCTAGCTTGGCTAGTTACCAACCTGAAGTTAAAAATCTATTGTCAAGCATATGTAAATGTATTCCGGTGGCTGCACAAGACATCTAGACCTCTTTATATTTAACGCGTCTTCATATTGAATCACACGTTAGTACCTACATATAATCAGGCGAAATTGTAGTCGATTGCTAAAATTGATAACTATTCTACGGAACCCCCTAGGTTCCGCGGAATCCGGTTTGGGAATCCCTGAGCTAGAGTTCCTATGATAATCGCTTTTTTCAGCAACGAAAGAATATGTTAACAAGTTATATAGGAGAGTGGACCCCAAGTGCTGTAAACAGAATGCTGTCGTAGCAGCTTTGTGATAGTTTTTCACATCCAGAAAGGATAAGTAAAGAAGATTAGACCATAGAGTATGGTAACATATGCTGAACGTTTGCTGGACATAATGTCAGAGTTCACTAGTTGGAGCCGTCATTATATATGTATAGTAAAGCAGTAGCAATTGAACAATAACGATTAATATTAAGAACTAAACAACTGTTCAATATTTTGCCACCTACGTAATACAAAACGCGTCTGCACCAAAAAGAATTCATTTGGATATGATTAATTATATTGTGTAAGACATCCGCAATTAATTTCTCCAGGGTCGCATCAAGTGCTCTATGTTACTTTAACGTATTCACTATGATTTATAAACACAAAATAACACCTGTAATTCCGAAATAAGCGACATTTTTTTAAAAATGGGTATGAAATATATGCAATCTATCTATACTATACAAGAGCCAGCAACGTTGGAAGAACGAGCATTTTAGAAAAGCTGGTTCTTTAATATATCTTTCTTTATGCCCTTCCAAACAGGATTCAGGCTACCTGGTATCCGGTTAACGTTGTATTTTTTAATGTACAATACACCTTTACAGGTCAATATTTTGATTTATAATTAATATTAGGAACATTTTTTTTTCAGTCACATTTAAATGCTATTAAAAACATGAATTTATCACAGTTAGACATTTTTTTTATATACAATAATATGGCCGATGGTATATGGTATAAATAAAAATAATTAATAACTTTAAAACCATTTAATTTTTTCCATTACAAAGATCAAATTTCATTTTATTAACCATTATGATATTAAAAATTCCCCGTAAACAATGAAAAACAACGATAAATGTAAACATATGACTTGGGACTGACGCCATTTTAAATACCTGCGTTGATAACATACGCTACTACTATTATCGCTATCATTATCGTGCAGCCAGTGCTGCACTATACTATAGCTAAGTTATTCTATATACATATTATTTTTATAGCAATAAATCGGACTGACTATTTAGTAAATAACTGAATTAATGTCTGGAAGATTAAATTTGTACTTATTTATGTATAAATAAAATAATAATAAAATTACGTCTATCCCAACATCGTTTGAAATTATTTTTATTTACAAAAAATAGCATCAGGTACATTATTGTCAATAACAAAAATGTCTGGCAATAATAATTCCACGTTATAATAGACTTTCAAAGTTAGTGAAAAAAAAAACATTCTAATTATTTAAAAATCAATATTTTTGTCTGTAAAGGTGCGATATGCACAAATAAACGCAACGATTACCGGCGTCGAGGTAACGCGCACTTTGTTCGGAAGGACATAAAAATATATAAAAAACTATATACTATATAATCGAAACCGTTGCTAGCTCTTAGACGAATAGTTACAGGCAAGTGACAGTTGACGCGTCGACGCGATTCTTATAGCTTTTTCATAATTGGTATATTCCTTCAATAGTTATGATAAAGTAAGTGGTAGAGATGATTATTTAATTTTATTTTTACGTGTTGTGCATGTACAGTAGATTAGATGTCGTGACAGATAAAAAGAGAGAGAGAGTGTGTATATAATATATACATTCATAATTTTTTTATTTCAATAACAATCCAACTCAAGGATTACCTATTGATCTAATAACTTTTATTAACTTCATTATCCCAGATCATACAATATTTAATTTGTCATTATTTATTTTATAAATATAGTTTATCGTTTAATTTACAATTTAACTCTATCAACTTGACATTTTTTAATGGAATCTATACTGACTGTATAGTAAACGTCTACAAGAAATGGAAAAGAACTTCGTTCCAACCGGGGGTACACAGACCCCTCGAGCTTTTTTTATATTACCGCCAATTTATGTAGGTTAGTTTTTATCTTAATTGAACCCGGTAGATGATACTACGGACGGGTTCTAAGCTTATTAAAAAAAAATATCACATAACATCTGGGTATATGTTTGAGTGAGTCCCTTGATAGTTTGGATTCACAATTGGAAACCGTCGTTGTGGTTGCAATCGGGATTTAGGTTTATTAAAATTTTTCGTGTTTAAAAATAGAATTGAAACCAGTGATAATCGATTTGGTGCAGACGAAGTTGCACGGGTCAGCTAGTATCTAATATATCAGTTATATTAGAAGAGAACTAATCATGATATGAAAAATAAATTGTTATTATAATTTTTTATAAAGGTAATTCTGATTATCTTCGTACTAATTTTATGTTAGACCTAATACCTTAATTAAATATACGGCGGGCTAAATCAAAACCTTGCTTGATTTATTTGTAACACTTTTTAACCCAGGATTAGCGGAAACTTTGAAAGAAAATATTTTGCATGAGATTAATTAATCTATATGAGATGAAACACCAACTACCACACACCGGGCCCATTCACCCGAATACTATTTCATTCGAGAAATTACTCAAATTCAAACAATTTATAAGCACTTTGAATATAAATAAGGCACTTAAGGTTTCATAATATTTAAATTATAAATATTGCGTGGTAAATTATTTATGGTTATATCGTAGAGTGGTGGGGTTCGGTTCCCGTAGAAAAGACATGAGTGTGTCCCCAGTCCATCTATCCAGGTCCGTAGGCGTGGCGACGTATGGCACGCGCTCCGGAAGACATCACTTGTCCACAGAAGCCGGGCAGCTCTGTTCACGCCTCATTACCGGCTCGCGTGCTCCACTGAGGTGAGTAGGTACATTTGTTTTATTAAACTGATACTGTCCAGTTCATTACACTTTGACTATGACTTATTTACCAGACAAGAAGTGAAGCAATTAATGATCAGCTACCTTGTAAATAATAACCTTAGCTGCCATTAGAACCTGTACGAAATTTGAACTTGAAGAATGAGTGAAATTGAAGTTTATATAAGTCCCTATAATATGAGATTGATCAGCTCTAACATTGTCACCATGATAGTTGGCAAATCTTAATGTGATTTAATGGAGAAAGCCTTTATGCTATACATTTCACAATAACTCACCACATAAACTTCTGTATTCGAATGCATTTAAGTTTTAAATAATGTAACGACTCTTTTTATATTCATGTAATTCTCTCCGATTGACATGATGCAATTTAAACTGAATATAACTGCCCTGCACACTAGTAATAAAGTACACAAGTTAACACTAACGGCAGTAATGTCGTTACTACAAATGGGTCGCATCGTGATAGTAAATCTCTAAACATAGCCGAGTGTCTCCTAGATATAGTGCTCCGGTTTGTTGGGGCGCGTAACTCGTAACATTTACGCAGCCCTTTATTACTCGCTCCGCCCTTGGCCTCGAGAAAGAGATGTGACGTCACGAATACAATATGCCCTAGTAATTTGTTAGTCAACTTCTCGAGAATTTATGAAATTCTGACTGTAATTTATGCTTATGTCATACACATTTGTTTATTGTTTAGTCAGCGAGTCCTTTATAATTTTTATTTGTATGTATTTACATAATTGCTTGTTATTTTTTAAATTCTGCTACTTGGTCTAAATTCAATTGGTAACCTTAATACTTCATACTCATAGATCCGCTTTGATTAAACAGAATATTCTAATATATTCTTAAAAACAGACTTTTCAAGGTATGAGGACTCGACGTAACACTGACACCGCACAGCTCGCCACGTATTTAAATATAACATTAGGTCTGGGCTTTCGGTGAAGGAAAATCTGATTGAACTATATAATGGTGGTAGAAGATTTTCTCGTATTCGCTTGATTACCTCCCACACTTGAATTGAAAATCTACCACTAGCACCTATCCATGAGTCTCGACCAGAGTATGAGTCATGAGTGTGTCATCATCTACGAACATTTTATAAATTAACATAAATTAAACCTTTTCAGCATACCTTTACATAATAAATATTGATACAAAAAATATTTTCTTCCGTGGAAGTAATTTGTATAATGTATAAAAATTATTTAAGTTGAAATATTGTTAAATATGTTTATGAAGGAATTTGATAACCTATGATATTAACCGAATAGCGATTTGTTAAACAGAGGCAATCTATATCAAGTATGTGTTAATACGGAAACAATTTAATTTATCAAAATTATTATTCACTTTGCAACAGTTCTTTAGGTAATTAAAAGAATGTCCATATTTGTGGTGAAATGGCGATATCTCTGTTATTTGGATAACGTTATATAAATAATTATATATGCCCAACGATTTTAATAATCAATAATTTATTTCAAGCCCAAGGAAAAGTATTATAAGTCATAAACAAAACCTGTTCAGGATATTAGTAGTGTATTAAATGAGAATATAAATAATATTGTTTATACAGATTATTTGGAGCGCGTGACTGGTTCGGAACTCGGAGCCAGGACATTTAACCCTTTATCAGAAGAGTTCACCGAGGTCTGATAATTCAGCGGCCGCTTTGCAGTCCGTACCGCGCTAGGAGAAGACGCGGCCGCGAGCGCATCGGTGAATATATCTCTCCTTTATATTTCAGTTTAACATAATTATTTAATATACTATTTATACTAAAACAGCATATATATGTGTATGCTTATGCTGTTACTAAACCAATTTTGTTTATATTTTCATCCTTATAATAAAATCAGAAACTAATGAACAAAGATTTATTCACTTGCTATTAGTTTAGTCAAACAGCTTCTCCTAAGTTGAGCCTCTAGACAATTTTATTAATGGTTATAGTAAAATAGTTAATAGTTCACTTATTATTTGTTACTTTATTAAAGTCATATGAGATACGTTTGCCGATTTCGAAGTCTAAATTAAATACCACTTCTTTAATGTTCACTACAAAATTCTCAGTTAAATATCCTAGTTATACTGTAGTATCCTACTTATGTAAGAATACTTTAGAAAATTTCATGTCAAATATTAATTATTGCTTAGAAGAGTTCATGTTTTGCTACTGAATAGTATGTGGCATGTTTGAGGTCTATTATATAAACAATTAAGAAGTAGCTGGTCGTCTTTAGGAACTTTTAACTTTTTGTAAGTTTATCAAGATACACTTTACTCATATCGACTTTTAATTAAGTCAGTAAAGCAATTCTCTTCTTTATATTACAAGTTATACAAGTTTGTGCACTAAGAAGTATTTCAGTGTTTATGGTATGTTTAGTTATCTAGAACAAGCTATATTTATATATCCTGTTCTATTGTTTAATGCCTAAATAGTTTCCGTTTAACCGTTGAAACATGTTTAATAAAATGTGGTTTAATATTGATTTGTATAAAAATATTCAGTTTGTATAAAAGTTTTAGAGTTAGTCATCCGAATAGTAGACGTAATGTTACAATAATATTAAATAATAGTTGTTTCTATAATAAAACCAAGAAGCAATAACACAATTAATATACCTACATTGAAATCCTGAAATAAAGTTTAAGTAATTCATGGATGGGACAATAAGCGACAGATTCATGGCCCTGATGTAGTTATTCCGATTTCAGAGAATCGTCTTATCAATTATTATGTCATCAACTATAGGAAAAACAACCCACGCGATGCGTTTCCCAGAAATATCTTGTAATTGTATATCAAAATTAATAGCAGTTCTTTTTGTTGATATTCAGTAGGTACACTCAAGTAGAAATTCTGTGTTTGACATCTTGAATAACATTTACGTTAATAAATATTGCCGTTTATAAAACCTTTAGTGTCGTATCTAAGCGTAGTCACGATGATCTTAATAAGAATTGAATGTGTAACGCATAACAAAAAATTACCTAAAGTACTTTTATGAGTTTACCTACATTTTTACGTTAATAATATTTGGGAGCAAACTCACACACACACACACTCTTTCAGTTCCATAACAAGTGTGGTTTGAATTATGCGAATGGTGTCAGTGTCAGCAAATAGTAATATGCGGTGATTAAAAAGTTTATATCACGTTGAGAGCGAATCTGTGGCTATACTTGTTAATTATCTCTTCCTGAGCACTATTACTACTTTACGGAACCTATTCGTAGTATGAGTATGTACAAAGAGTTGATATAAGTAAAATCACAATTTGACCTTTGGAAGCCGATATTTTGCTATCTCTGGTACCGGTTTGCTTTTGTGAGATTTGTGATCCTTCTCTTTTGGTCCAGGATTTTGTACCGCATATTTTGCGGTTTGATTATCTGACATATTTTTCTACATATCTTATACCATTTTTATTTATTTTAGTCGGATGAATTAACCGTCCACAATAAAGATGGCGTTTGTGAAACTTGTGGCTTGGTCGTGGCTGGTGGCGGCTGTACTCGGTTGCGACCTATCCCCCGGCCGGGGTTCGGCACCCAAGTCTCCCGGAGATAACTTTTATAGAATCCTTATCACCGAAGTGGAACGGTATGCACCGGGACAGCGGTACGCTGGTGAGCCTTTTTATACTTTAACATCCTCCTAATCTTCCATAAAGATAGTACTGTGGGAACCTTCGATCAACAATAACTAGATAAAGGGTCACGTACAAAATCGAAACTAAAAACTGTCCGCGCAAATATAGTATATATTTGTGTGTGTAGCTATTTGTTTATTAAGAAAGGGAGCAAAAAAGTTTCAAAACAGTTTTAAGTTCAACCTAATTACAACCACGACACCTTGTAATAAAGTCACAAATGTTCAAAATATTAGCTAATAGTTACGATAAAACGAGCAAAGCAATAAATTACTCCCCTCACAAATGAAAAGACAACATAAAAGCATTTAGTGTGAATTCAACCTTAACACGCAATGAATAAAGTACTTTTTCCCTTTATTGTGCGTGTTTGTGCGTGGTTGAAGAGCCTTGTCCAAACATTTGTACCACAGGTATAAAATCGGTAATTTTGTTCAAAATGTGATATTATTTGTTAGTTTAAAACTTAAAATATAACTTATTGAACATGTATTTAACGAAAGTAAGATACTCCGGCCGTGAAATTGCTTTTTCAGGTATTATTTTTGCATCTTTTGAATACACTGCGGCATGTGAAACGTGCTTACATTGGGTGCGTTTCAAACTAAACGAAATAAAAGCACACATTTCAAGTGAGCTGTAATTTACCGAGACGTATTTTTCGCGCCGACCTGATATCTAGTTATTGTTGATCGAAGGTTGGAACATATTACTGTTATTTTTCATTGGTATTTACAATTTGTAAGATTTGTCGGTATAAATAGAGTTTATACATAAATGGAATTTGTTTGATAATTACAAGGAAAACGCAAAAGCCCTACAATGTTATAAAAGTTAAGAAAACCAGTTTGATAAAATTTCATGGAGTTTAATTTAATTATAATCAAATTGTCTAGTTTTATGAACAGTTCCATTTTCTTAACAGAAGAAATTGTCTGGTAGTAATTACATATAATATTATACTCATGTGAATTTATGGTCAACTTATCTACACTCATCTCTTTTGACTTCTCCTTTCTCACGCACTTAAGAACTAACTGTTAACTCGAATAAATTACAGTGACCCTGGTTGGCTCGCGCACCCATGATGTGGTACAGCAGTTCACTCGTTTCAAGTTAGTGGCGGACCCACTGGACCCGGCTATAAGACGGACACCGAGCAAGCAAGGGCAGTTCCAGCTGTTCGCAGATACTCTTACTAAATTCGACGAGGAATGCACGAACTCCGTCGTGCAATCCGATGATCTTCCCAAAACCGAAGTGCAGGTTATGTGGAAAGCTCCACCAGCTGGTTCCGGTTGTGTCCTTTTGAAGTACGTATGATACTGTTCTAAAATACCTGTAGATGTTGATTAGTAATACCTACTAATAGTAGAGATACCAAGGATTATTACAGGTTAATGATAATTCCTGAATCCTATTGAGTTAAAGATGAAATGGCTTGCTCTATGTCAAGTTCCAATTTATTTACAATAATAATTTTGATGTTAAAAACTATAATGTTGAATTTCAGAGCCATGGTGTATGAAAACGCCAGCCGCTGGTTCGCTGAAGATGGACAGCTCACAAAACGTATCTGTGAAGACACTTCTCTATCTGTGCCTGACTGTTGCGCCTGCGATGATGCTAAATACAAGGTTATTTCAAAACATACATATACATCCACTACTGGAATGTTTTTCTGGTGAAAAGGACTTAGAACAAATTTGTAGGCCCCAAATGAATAAAGTTTACTTGGTAATTATTTATTTATATCGGGGAAGTTACTATCGACCTACGTCTATACTACTAATGACTACTGTTGATCCGTACTAATGACTGTACTCTACTAATGAATTTACCCCGTTCTGAGACATCATTGGTTGAAGGTATCGGCATGCATCTTGATTATTATTGGCTGTCAGCTTTGGCTGAATGCCTTAAAAGGCAACCGACGACGAGACACTGCGCATCCTCACTCAGACAGTTGGGGTAGTCACATCCTCGGATAATTCGTGGTAACTATATTCAGTGTTACATTTTTGTATCGGCTATCGTTTTATTCAATTGTTCTTGGTGTTTTCATCGATCAAATTATAATAATGACGACACAGTGTGTGACGTCATACTTTTATATAGACGCCATTTTTATCTTCGCCCCGACATTTATATTTCTCGTTCTATTATTTATAGGTGGTTTTCGAAGGTTTATGGTCACCGCAGACTCACCCGAAAGACTTCCCAAAGCAAGCTCTCTGGTTGACTCACTTCTCGGATATCATCGGCGCAACGCATCCGAAGAACTTTACCTTCTGGGGAGAGGGAGAAATCGCCTCCGATGGATTCAGGTATGTGGTTTATTTTTACTTTCGTAAAAACACGAAATTTGAATATTGATGTCCATATTTTTTATTGATGTTTTGAACTCCTACTTTACTTATGTGTTGTGTAGACAGATCTAAAGACCCAAACTCTTTTTTTAAAGATAGTTTTTGGATTATCCAGTTCTTTTTGTTGACATATATAAAATGGTATTTGAAATTATTATCATGGCGATATTTATTTAGGTCGTTAGCAGAATGGGGCTCAGTGGGTCTTTTAGAGAGAGAATTGCGTCAACAAGGTGGATTACTTCGATCTATTGTAAAGGCACAAGGTCTCTGGCATCCGAGGGTCAATTCGAACACATCAGCTTCCTTCACTGTGGATAAGAAGCGGCATTATCTCTCACTCGCCTCTATGTTTGGTAAGTAAATCTATTATATGTGGTGAGTAATTTATCATGATTATCATTACGGTGATGCTTAATGGTTAAAGCCCGTACAAAGTCTTTGCGGCATTTACCAATTTACACCCAACCTTTTATTCCAATTGCAATTGTTTTTGCTTTTACGCGTGTACCTGTATAATTACTGTTTCCAACGTAAAACAAGAACATTCCAAACTGTGAATCTGGTTGTTATACAAATATCCTGACTTGGTCTTTTTTTTATTATATAATTTACTTATGATTGTACTCTATACCCAAAAACGCCTGTGAATATAGTGTTTGCATCATATGATACTGAATTAAAATTGTGAAGGCTACATGGTAACAAGTATAATATGTGGTAGGTGGAGTTTATCTAGCAATGAAATGTTAAGTATTTATTTTTATTTTTTATTTTATGTCATAAGTGGCAAACGAACATGTGGGTCACCTGCTGTTAAGTGATCACCACCGTCCATGGACACTAACAACACCAGAGGAGTCGAAAGTGCGTTGCCACCCTTTGGGGGGAAGGGTTGGGGGAAGGAGAGGAGAGAGGAGAGGGGAGGGGAGGTGGGCCTCCAGCGCTCTCACTGACCGAACGAAACGCAACAATGCAAGCACTGTTAATTCACGTCGGTTTTCTATGAGAGGGTGGTACTACCCCGGAGGAGCCGACCCATTCATGCTGAAACCAGTAATAGTTTCAGCGTGGCTCTACCACCATTAAAAAGAAAGTGGTATTATATTAGAAACTAGCAGTACCAGCAGCTACGCACGCGTTTTTCAAAATTGTATTAAAGAAATGTAAAATTGTGAGACCATGTGCAATTACAGAAATGCTCTTTAAAAACAATTGTAAGCACGACACGCACGCCACCTACAGTAGCATGTAACGTATACATTAGATATATAAATACTAACAGTGTATTAAATGAGGTTTATCATCAGCAACATATTTGGAACCTTAACCCACCATGTAACTACATCAGTGCTCACTTACACTGTATAAGGAACTAATGACTTGAAAATGTTATTATAATGATATAATATGCCCATATTGTCAATAAGTAATACGTTTATTAACTAATATCTTATTAGAAAGACAGACCCCTTCTATCTTCAAAATTACTATTAATAATTTTAATGTTGAATTGTAAACAAATATAAAACTTTATATTTATAAACAGCACTGCAACGACGTGGCATTGATTCAATCGTCTTCATACGTTTTTATAGGGGGATTGAATGCCAACAAATGCTTCATATAGTTCGTTTTGACTGGTGTTACGTTTGTTTGAGACTATCTTTTTAACACTATACCAGAGATTTTCTATCGGATTTAAATCCGAACTATTTGCTGGCCAGTCTAAAACGGATATACGCTATTCGCTAAGGAAATATTTGACGCTATTGGCCGTGTGTTTAGGGTCATTGTCATGCTGAAAGATCCCGGTTACAGGCAAAAATGATCGCCCGAGTAGGGAATCATTGTGTGCTCTAAGATATTTTTATATTGCTATTGATTCATTGTACCTTACCTTCAATCGTCCGAACGGTTCCAACTCCACATCCGGAAAAACACCCCCAAACTTTAATGTTCCCGCCACCGTGGTTGACTATACTCCTTGTGTATTTATAAGCATTGTTTACATGACGTCTAACATAGCGCTGTCCATCGAAATTTACCATATTTATTGTTGTTTCAGAATAACACTTTTTTCCATTCTCGTACCGTCCAAATGACATATTTTTTAGCGAATAATAATCGCTTCTCTCGGTGTTGCTTGGTAAAAAGCGATACCTTTCGAGAAATTCTTCCAAACAATTTAGCTTCCACTAATATTCGGCGTATCAGTCTTGACGAGATGTTTCTTTGGTCATCAGCCGAAAAAACTTCATTTTTAATCTGATTGGAGTCTTTAATTGGGACATTTTTAGCAACACGAACGATTAGCGTATCTTCTCTGGGAGAGGTTTTCTTGGCCATGCCTTTCTAAGAACATCTTCAACAGTTCCATGTGTTTTATAATGTTCAATTGCATTAAAAACTTTCTTATGCATTTAATGCATATGCATTTTTTATGCATTAAACGAGATTTTTGAATAGCTATATTATTGCATGATTATTAATTATTAAATGTGTATATTTTTTACGAACATTTGTACGTTGAAGTTATACTTTCTTTATTCATAAGAACTGTTTCTAATTATATCACCACCACTGTATGTATAGATAGAAGATAATATAATAAATTCTCACTTTGTGTGTAAGAAGCCACCGTTAGCTTCTTCAGAACCTCCATAATGTATATCAGCACGGTATTCCCCAAGAGTTATGACATGAGTCTTCATAAATGGGTAGAAACACGCTCTTCAAGGCCGGCAACGCAACAGTGATACCCCTGATATTGCAATTGTCCATAGCCGACGGTAATTATTTCGTATCAGATGAACCGACTGTCTGTTTGATGCTCTTAGACATAAAAATTAGAAAAATGTATGAAACTTTTAACACCAGGACCGTCTCCCGACTGGGTGGTGGGTGTGAGCGGACTGGACTTGTGTTTGAAGGACTGCAGTTGGGTCGCTTCTAAGATCATCGACTTGTTACCATATGATGCTGGAACTGACGGCGGTATCTCTTACATGGTAAGTTCTTGAATTTAACTCCTGTTTGCTTTTATGTAATGCATGACTCAAAATATGAGAAAGAGACTATCATAAATACTTCTATAAAGATTTTACAAATGAAGCCTATCTCATACATCCAAATCCGTGAATTCCTAATTATCTAAAGAAATAAAATTTACAATATTCATGTTGGCAAATACGGACGAGACAAGGAAGAAAAGCAATTAGAGTGTTAGAATTAGCAAACATTGTTTCAAGAAAATAGTTTGTTTGTAAAAATAACTTGATTTACGTTTTATTTTAAAACTTACTTGAACTGGGTAATGATTTAACTAAAATGCAAAAACCAAACGTTTATTATTTTATTGTATGTGTAATAAGGATAAAATAAAGAAGACCACTAACTTTATCAATTTATAATTATCAAATGAACGAGAAGGATAGGTACCTACGTATGTTTCTACTAAATTTTACCTTAATAAAACTTTAAAAAAGAAATTTTTGTTTCAATAAATTGGTATTTCCAATGTTTAATGCATTTTCCTTCCTGTATCGGTTATTACTTCTACACTTTATACGCAAAAGAGCGTAGTCTTTACGATTTATTGAATATTTTAGTTAACAAACGGAATAATAACTTTTGCGTCTAGGGGATCAACTATCTTCATGAATAGCTGATAAGGCCTTGAATTACGATTCTGTTTCTTATACCTCGTGTATATCTGTGCCGACATTTACATTCTTTAAATTACTAAATTAGTATAACAATGTGATTTCTTTAGTCACCAAACTCAGAAACAGTTCCTCGTGAGAAGATGTACAAGATTACGACGATGTACCCGGAGGACCCTCGAGCGCCGTTCTATAATCCAAACTCTAAAGAGATATCGCCGATGGCGCGACTCTATCTCACCAGGGAGAAGCTCATCTCCAAGTCCTGTGACGAGGAGACGCTGCTGTCGATCGTCGCTGAGGAGGAGGAGAACACGCAGACTGTTAAGAGACGTAACTAACTTTTATTTAGTTTCAGCGTCAGATTATAATGTGAATGATATCCAATCAGTTTGTTGTGCTGATCTTTCTTACAAAAGATGGTACCGCCGTGTACTAGTACAGAATAGTCCAAACTGAGAATACTCCCAGATCAATAAAATTATTCATGGTAGATCCAACGGTGGACAATTTATAAAAACTTAACTGATTTTTATTAAAAAAACACAACATATCATCATTAACATTAGCGTGTGTGCCACATATAGTTTTCACTCATCCGTCTTTTCGTAAACAGTACGGAAAGTATTTCGTGGAAAATTTGTGGATATTAGAAGTATATAATTTATAGCGGAGTGTGCGGTGAGTGAGTGGGGTCCGTGGTCGGAGTGCTCCGTGAGCTGCGGCAAGGGGCTCCGCATGAGGACGCGGGAGTACCGCATGCCTCAGAAGGCGCAGATGTTCTCTTGCGACAGGCAGCTCGTCTCCAAAGAGATGTGTGTTGCCTCCATACCTGAATGCGAGTTAGTGTTTATGGACTATTTTTTTAAATAATTTGCTATAAGTATATTTATATAATTACACATCTTGAAAGGTTTATTGTTTGTACAAATATTGTTTCGGTGCTTGAAAAAATGAGGGAAAAGTTCCTTTCAAGTTGATAGTTGATGTGATCAACTAATAAGTTGATGTGATGATGATTAAAATAATATTATAAAATGTGGTTTAAATAATATTTCATCAATTAAAACGAATATTTTTATTTACGAATTGTCTTTGGATTAGGGGAGACAACACCAATGTCGATGACACAGAGAACAACGCGGCTCCTATCGAGGATATCGAAGGAATCTGCAAGACATCGGAGTGGGGAACCTGGAGCGAGTGCTCCGTAACTTGTGGCATCGGCATCAGCACCAGGAGACGTCACTTCATCAACCAGATGGGGATTAAGAAATGTCCACTCGTTCAAATTGGTAAGTTATATCATATATTTTTTTATAGGAATATTTTTCTGTCGGAGTTTATCTCTCTTTTTTTGGGTTACAACACACATTACAAGAATTATAGATGAAGACAATTATAAGGGATTTTTTAATAGGGGATGTTTTTAATAAAGTGTTCGCAGGGAAATAATTATTGAGTAGGTATATGTATTTTCAATTTCATTAAAATATTTAAGTTTATCAGGTTATTTGCTTGAGAATATATAAGTTGAATATGTCAGAATGTGAATAACACATGTACAATGAGTTATAAGAATTTTGAATGAGGAGCAAAGTACAGATGTAGAATAGTTTGGTAAAGATTTTTTAGTAGTTTTAGCTGAAACATAGGTATGTCGGTGGGCGCCGTATTTTTGTTGGGACATTTTTGTTTACTGTCAGCTACAAAGAATTTAGTTTGTTGTGCTTAAACGTTTACCTTGATGAGAGAGCTGATGTAAGGGCGGTATGTCGCAGAGGAGAACAGGAAGTGCATGGAGCCGCAGTGCACGGAGCAGGAGACGGACGTGTCGGACCCCACGTGCCCCACGACGGAGTGGGCGGCGTGGTCCCCGTGCTCGGCGTCGTGCGGGCGCGGGGTGCGGTTCCGCACGCGGCTGCTGCTGGTGCCGGCGGAGCGCCAGCAGGAGTGCTCGGGCCGCGTCGAGCTGCTGCAGCAGCGGCCCTGCACCGAGCGCGCCGACTGCACCATCGACATGCTCACCGCTAAACGTATGCACCTCTCTCACCCTCACTCTCCTACTCTCTTACCTTACCACTACTTACTCTATGCTTAACATTATATATCTCTCGACACTCTCCCCGCTGCGTCAATTTCAAATTAAAATCTCAACAACAATCATTATCGATCGTTACGAAAAGTGCAAAATGAAATAGCTGTAAAAGAAGAAAAAATCCTTCTATATTTTGCACAAGCACTGTTTTGGTGAATCCCTTGACCCTATAGCCCTAACCTCCCTTGTGAATAGTTTGTAATCTACTCAGGAAACTGGTTTTAACCATTTGTATATAATCTATCTATTTTTGAAAGTTAAACAAATCAGCACCAACAGGATATATTGTTTTCTACATTTTAATTAATTTACAGTTCACTCCGTAATATGTCACCTGTTGTCAGACTAGGTATAGTTAAACATTAAATTAATTGAGAATTACTTATCTTTATATGAAATTGTAGTCAGGTCATAACTATGATTTATCTTTTTTTTAGGTCATAAATCTCTTCAATTCATAATCTCAAGTCATAATTCTCTTAAATTAAAGGTCACATTCAACAGAATAAATATATGAGATTTCTTATTGACCGACAACATTGACTCCCATCGATTTGAAAGTGTCGATCTTGCATATAGATTCTATGTTGGCCTTCACATGAGTTCAATATATAAATATTATCTCTACGAGTGTGTATCTAAAACATAATATAGGTAAATGCAAATAATTTTTACGAACATAAATAGCTAATATGTAAATATCAAGTAAACTTCCAAACCATAGCACAACTTAGAAAATATAATGTTTCTCAGAAATAACAAACGATTTATTTGCAACTCTTCGAAATATCGACGGCTGTACAGACTAAACTATCATCATATATCATTAAATTACTGAAAGTTCTCGAAAATCTTTAATAATATACAAATAAACACACGTTTTCCTTGTATAAAAAATTAACATTAAGTTTAGATTTTCCTAGAACTTGTCGACTATACATTCAGGGGAAACCTGGTTTTCTTTCTGTACAAAAGTAAAAAAATGTATACAAGTTAAAAAAAATGATTTCTAGAATGATTACTTCGTAATAATGTCAATTGTGATCCATTATTTCTTCACTCGTGTAGTTTAAATTTATGAGTAGGTACACTTTTTTATATAGTTAGCCAATGTTTTAAATATGCTACAATAATGTGACCTTTTAACTTGTCAAATTCGTCAAATGCATGTTTCTGTATGGAAATTTGACATGAAATATTTGATAGATCAACTAATAATTTCCACGCTAAGCATTATTACACTTTTGTATTAACAGTTATTTTTAATTGCACAAGAAATAATTCTTTCAATCAATCAAAATACTCTTTATTCAATGTAGGCCCTGAGAAGGCACTTATGAACGTCAAAGCTACCACCGCGCCGGTTCGGATAACAACCCAGTCATCTAGAAGAACCGGCGAGAAACTCGATCTTTGTTGCAGTACTTATAAAGAATTCCCAGGGAATGAGAGTCTTGAGGGACCGTTACTAATATCCTACTGCTACGTTAACATTCCAATAGATATAATATTTGTAGGAAGAACAGATAACTTACGAAACAGCCGTTTGAATTGCTTATGACTACATATTATAAAACAAAGTCCCCCGCCGCGTCTGTCCGTTCGCGATAAGCTCAAAAACTACTGAGCGGATTTTCACGGGGTTCATTGATAGATGGAGTGATTCACGAGGAAGGTTTAGGTGTATCATTTGTCAAGATTTTCTGTTAATTCGTTGAAATATAACAATAATTCTTGGAAGTGTAGGAAAAATGTCTGCCTAATGCCCTTTGAGATATAACAAAACAATTGAGACAATAAACGACGCAAACGACGTCGCGGGAATCACCTAGTATACAATAAAGTTTCTTATGTATTGAACCTGATCGATGCCGTAAACAATAGACCAAGACGATAATAAAGTAGCTTATCATGAGTAAAACACTCTTTTAAAGGTTTTAAGAGTGAAGTGTTAAAAGAATAAATAAATTAAAGCATACATATACAAGCAGCTAACAAATAGACAACATTATATTGATGGAGTTGAAAAACGACCATCGTTATAGTCATGGCTGCCTTTAGTAAGCATAGTAGTAATAATTAGCAGCATTAGCGCACTAACGAGCAAGGTTACCGGCTTGTTGGGTTTACTAAGAATTTACTGTTAAATAAGATTAAGTTAATCGTAGGCGAAGTGCCAGAAAACGTGCTAATGCTGTTTTTTTTTATTCTAAATCATTTCAATGTTAATGTATTTATAATGATAAACTGAATGATATACTGAAGAACACTAATCAAGATAAATATACTAAACAACACTAAAATATTTTTTTAATGTTTACAAGAATATTCTTATGATACTCATGCCCAGTTTTATAATATAAATATAGCAATGGTTTGAAAAAAAAACTATTTAAGTCTATTTTTACGGGAAATGTGTTTTATTTAAATATGATAATAATTTGGATAATATCATTTTATTGTTGCCGCCTTTGCTAATGATTCCACACAAATTATGTTTATAATATGATTTTAAAAAGATTTTATGTCCGTAACTGTTTGCGTAATCCATTTTAGAATAAAATGTAGTTCTAATAATATTCTTACAATTAATCTATAACATGTAATGTTTGATGGTGAATGGATAATATAACATTTGATGGTGGTAGAGCCACGTTGAAACTATTACTGGTTTCAGCATGATTGGGTCGGCTCGTCCGGGGTAGTACCACCCTTTCATAGAAAACCGACGTGAAGTAACAGTGCTTGCATTGTCGCGTTTCGTTCGGTCAGTGAGAGCGTCGGAGGCCCACCTCCCCTCCTCTCTCCTCCTCTCCCTTTCCCTCCACTAATCCTTCCCCCAAAGGGTGGCAACGCACTTGCGACTCCTCTGGTGTTGTTAGTGTCCATGGACGGTGGTGATCACTTAACATCAGATGACCCATCTGTTCATTTGCTATCTATGACATAAAAAAAATAAAAATATGTTGTTTGTTTATTACTCTTTTATGCTTCAACTATTTAACCGATACTCTTGGCATTTTACACATATGGCAGCTGTATAAAAGAGGACGTAAGGTACTTTTCAACGTGGAAAAAAAAGTACTTTTCCCTAGGGATAAGTCAAATCTATAATAATGCAAGCGAAGCAACGACAGAAGCTAATGTATATAATTAGCTAATTATAACATAGTATAATTTTATTTTAACGAGTAGAAATTTATCAATCAATACGCAATTAATACATCCGATGGTAGAACACGACATAGAGTCCTACAGTAGAGACATAAATTCCGATCACTATACATCAGATGTAAGACCCGCAATTGGAACTTAGGTGTATCCCATCCCCGTCTATATTCAGCAATTAAGCATTCTGGTATCGTGTCTGTACCCAAATATATATTGCTTCGCGATCAATCATACCCACCCATTTGACCGGCTTGTAGGCTCTTTTCACAGTAACGGTTGTCGATGGATTGTATCTTTGGCGGTGGTCGCCGTTGTTTTTCGATTGCAATGAACTAAATTATCTGGGTACAGATTAAAAAAAAAATGTCTAGAGTTGTCAACGATCTTTACAATAAAATAATATATATACGCCCGAAATACGGAAACAGATCAATGAAATTGAGAAATAATTAATCATATCATCAAATGTTTACAGTAATATTGACACAAATAGATACGGAGAAACGAAATACGTTATGTTATTTAAACAATGCCGCAATAATGCGTTGCCGCGTCACGCTCACCGTACTGCTGCGCGCGTTCCGAATACAACAAACTCAGAAATAGATAAAGCCAAGGGCACAGCTTAGTGTACTACACTAACAGTGAATGAAAACAGATTAACATCAAGACAACAACGCAATAATTATGCAAGTTTGAGAGTATTTTGTTGTTATTAATAAAAAAACTTTGTTGTTAAACAAAAAAATAAGTAAAATTAAACCATTTGTAATTTTCAACGTACTCTCACTTAATTGATATAATATATACGAGATACATGTCTTATTATTCTATCTACCAATTTTAACTCGCAAAGTATTTGAAACGTGTTTTGTGCAAGATGGCCGCACGGCAATTTCTCGAAAGTTTCGATTCCGATGAAAATGTGGAGGATGAATTTAACATAATGACTAATAATAACAAAAATTCATTATATTATTAGTTTATTTATCAAAATATCGTAAAATATAACATGATACGTTTGTTAGAATTTTCCTTCACAAAGTAATAAATTATCATATCGAATAATGCTGTAATTTTATGTGAATATTTAAATGAATCATTAAACAATAGGTTATTTTTGTGGAAGAATATATACTACACATATACCAAAAAAAAAATTGCATAAGTTTTCTAAAAGTATTAATGATTAATTCTTCTACCTTACCAACCGACGATTTATAAAAGGTTCCCATTCCTATGCACAAAATTAAATGTAATAAAAATCGTTGAACTTGTCAATCTGGACATACAGATAAAAAGGACATACTAGTGTCCTTTATAATGGACATTTATCACAAAATTTGGAAAAAAATTAAGTATACAAATAAAATTACAGATTAATTCATATACATTTCGTTTTCCTCTTTAAGGAGGTTGGAAGATGTACGTATGTAAGAGGCATTATGTGTGTCCAGGTATTTGCATGGAAGCCCCGGAACAAGGTCCCTGCCGCGGGCTCTACCAGCGCTGGGCATTCATAGCACCTAAAGGCATGTGTGTGCCGTTCAACTACGGAGGCTGCAGGGGTAACCAGAACAACTTCATCTCGCAGGAAGACTGCTTGAACACTTGCAAAGTTGTGCTTGGTGAGTTAAAATTATACAGAATGTTGAAATATATCACGATTATTTTATTTTTGGCAACCATTTTTCTAGTAGATTATTACTGCCATTGTCAAGAAGGTAATATCACAAGTTTCTTCGCGATCAATTAAATGAACTAACAAGATGGTAGCCGTCTTGTTAGAACTTTCTAGGGAGTTTTTGTAGCACGTCAGATTTTTTTAAATATCATAGTAGGCAAACGAACATGTGGGTCACCTGATGTTAAGTGATCACCGCCGTCCATAGATACTTGCAACACCAGGGGTGTCGCAAGTGCGTTGCCAACCTGTCTTGGGGAATCGGGGAGTTAAGGAAGGGGGAAGGGGAAGGGAAGTGGGCCTCCGGTGCTCTCACTGAATCGGAATCCATGCTCGGTGGTGTTATTTTCCATTCATTTCACTTGTGCACAATAGCCAAACTATATTACGTAAAACACCGCCAATTTTACTCAATATAGAGTAAAATAACACAAGATTATGTATAAAATATAAAATCTACTATATGGCAGACCAAGATCCCGCCAAAAACTCTAGAAAAATATCATAATGTTTCCTTACATCGAACGTTCCAGTTTTTTGCAGAACTGAATTCTATGCTCCAATTGGATATACTTTTCATACCGTTCAATGTGAATTAATATAATTGTGTCTCATAGTATTCATAAAAAGATTAAATAATTCTCATCGTCATATTGCTTACGATAAAGATGTACTTGATAAGTCTAGAGTTACACAAATATTAAATAATTGTTAACGACAGGTGTTTAAATATACACGAGTTGTGTTGTTTTCGTGGTATTATCGGTTATCGATCGATTACATAGTTTGGAGAAAGTTATGTCTATTTTAATACTAAATACAACCTGTTTTAAACTATCGTATCTCTGTTCATTTGCGTCGTACTTATAACATAGAATGTCAAATTTGTACTTATACATATAGGTCATTAGTTATTTGTATGTAGAATGTAGTGTATAGGATGGAAACTGTTTTGTTTACTCACAAACAGCCCGACTTTAAAACTTGAAACACAAAAATTGACACTTATTAATGATGAAAATTGTAAGTGGTGGAACACCGTCCCTGAGTTTTTTGATTAAACATCTTTTGTTTGACTCGATATAAAAAAAAGTACTTGCAACAGCTATCCATTAGCATAGCCAAAGGATTTTGCGGTCATTACACTTATTTGACTAGTTTCCATAGAGTTTACCAACTCTCGGACAATATAACCTATTTTGTATTTAAGTATATATGTCACTATACAACACACGAAATATAGAAAGGGGCATACAGATTTTCAATTTTAGGATGGTAGCTTCCGACAGGAGCATTAAAACTCCGTTATCACTAGGGCAGTTTATACCTATTAGTGTAATTCCTTACTTTTTACTTCGTAATCGCACGTTTTATACACGACAAATCATTTTATTTATAGTTGTCATCTTTTTTTATTTAAAAAGTGTATTCATAGCTGCGGTTCTTTGTACGATGGCTTTCTACGTAATATTGCTAAAGTACTATCATAAAAAGAGCTGGGTGTCCTCAATTCTGTCTATAAACATTAGTAGCTAGCCGTTGACCTACTGCCCGATGTCTGACGTCAATCCATTGTATGCGATTCCCCTTTCGAGTTATGTCGTGTGGCAGACGTCATTGGATCCCGCTCCCTTATTTTGACGTCAGTGGTTCCCTAGTGACGAGTTGCCAGGCGCTGGGGACATAGCGACAGAGCGATTTCACTACCGTTATTAATTGAGTTAGTTTTATATCTAGAACCCCAAAGCCAACACGTGCTGACAGTTGTTGAAGCACTCTCATTGCTTGATAGTCGTTTTTTTAATTGTATTGGTGGCCACAAATCTTCTTCATTATTATTGGCATTATCGAGAAGGGAATAAAATTACAAGTATGGGGACTTTCCATGGAGTTGTTATGGCATCTAAGAATTCATGCTCCATCTATTATTTCCCATCCAATTCACTTGTGCACAATAGCCGAACTATATTACGTAAAATATCAATAATATTACAAAAAATGATGTCAATTAACACAAGATTATGAATAAAATATAAAATCCACTACATGACAGACTAAGATCCCACTAAAATCTCGGGTCCTATTCTTTTTAACCGACTTCAAAAAAAGGAGGAGGTTATCAATTCGTCTGTATTTTTTTTTTTTTTATGTTTGTTACCTCATAACTTTGGATTGGATGAACCGATTTTGATTATTCTTTTTTTATTTGAAAGCTGGTATTTCCAGTGTGATCCCACTACCGACTTCCAGTACATCTCTAGGTAGCACACATATTCATATGTTTTATTTTTGATAAACTATTTATTTTCCGCTTTTTAGTGCCTTATGGGTTTTTGATTGATATTGAAGTCGGTTAATACTTTTTTTTGAAAATTTACTTTATTATGTTGTGTGTTTATACAAAGAAAAAAAAAACCAGCTTTGATTATTTTGTTATACGTTATAGACGTTATACGTCACATATCCTAAGTACATAGTTGTGGTCAATTAAATGTAATGTAATACTCAAAAATGAGTCTTTGATGAAGTGAAGACGCTAGCGTTGGCGCTCTGCCAGCTACTCATTAAACTGACTCTATTGACAGATATAGACTCGATGAGGCTTGTAAATTTACTTCTGATACTCGATGTTACATTTAAATTTATAAATCTTCAAATATGCTTACTTTTTATATTCTTGTTGTTATAAAAAATAGATTTTGATGTTAAATCCAAAAGTAAAATGTTAATGTTAATGTTAATGTTGTCAATAATTTCTTATAATTTAATTATTTAGTTGATGATCAAGAACTCTCGTTAGTTAGTTAATTTGTACATCTGTGTAATATTATTTCAAACTTATTAATTAAAAACAAAGCCTTTACTTTTTACTTAATGCAAAAATCAATAATAACGGCACAACTGATGTTTCGATTAAAAAAAGACTTTTATCTAGACACGCGGTAGCGTGTCAAGCCAATTTCAAGCCAACAGAATGGCTAGCACGCGCTACCGTGTGTAATAATTACACGAACCATTTGGAACTACTTTTCACCCCTTCATATCTCAAAAACTATTTCACATAAACATGTCAAATTATCATGTATTGAGACCAGCGACATATACTCACATCAAACAGTTATTTCAATATTAACATCCAAAAATCTCATTATTATCGCTGACTTACCTATAGACCTAAATTCTGAGCTAGTTCCAGAAACTAGTATTTTTATCGTTTTTTATAATATTTCAATTAATTGATTATATTAGAGATATTTACTTATAGCGTCTGTCTTTTGTCGTTGAAGTCAACAACCAAGGCATACGAGTATACCATAATGTTGAACTTGGCTCTAATTTCACATTTATGTTTTTGATAAAATTGTAAGTATTACTTACTATTACAATATTATGTAAGCTATTTTGAGGAAAATATTTGCCGAGACTAATTTAAATAGTATTTTAGATCGAATAACGGCTAACGATGAAGGAAAATATAGTGAGGAAACCTGAACCGGAGACATGTTCCTGTAGTACTACTGTATGTGGGAAAACATACAACTGTGGATTTCTCAGAGTTCGAAATCGCCAATGCGTCGTGGGATGGCGCTGTGATTATACCCGTATCTTCCTTTGGGAAAAGGTCTATGGCTCTGCAGTGGGTCTCTTAAAGGCCGATGATGATACTCTAAAACGTTAAGACGTAATAGAGAAATATTATTAGTAATTAATTAATGTGAGCCACCTCCGAATGACTCACAACCTTAGCGATGATTTCTGATTCCGAAGTTGAATTTGAAGAATGTTGAGGTTTTCTTGCAATAAAAGATTTGTTGCTAGTAGAGCACCGAAGGATGTGCTCGTATTGCCGACTCGTTCAAAACAGACTATCTATATTACTTTACACTATCTACTAGTACTAACGATGACTATCTATCTATTCGATTACTCTATTACTATGACGACTGCTTCATTGCTTGTACAATACAATACAATAGTATTGTAGCAGAGAAATAGATCAGTAAATAACAAAATACATAAATCTACTTAGTCTTTGGTTTACTCTATTACATCATGTATAATAGACGCTTGTGCTCGTTATAAATTGAGACAAAACGCGTTCCGTGAAGGAAAACCTGGTGGTGAAACCACAGCATGGTGGTGGCTATTTTTAAGTCCGCCTGGCTAACAGTCACCCTTAAGTTGAAAATGTGTCGCCAAACACCTGTTGGTGTGTTTCGACAGCTGCACTCCAGTGAGAGCCAGACTCCCTGTAGGCTTACAATCTTAGACCACATCGTCTTTTAACATCAGATGTGATTGCGGTCAAAGGCTAAAACGTACGAGGAATATAAAAAGTATATTGTATGTTTATTTATAGTGATGTATAAAGTGCTCTATACCGAGTGATGTCATAGAATCACAATGGCTGAGCCCTGACGCGGCGGCGGCCGTGAGCCAATATTTTACGATATACATTAAAATGAACTTCAAAAAATTTCCGAACTCTTCGATATGATGATGTTTACTGGTGATTCATTATGTTCCTGGACGAGATTACATCACATTTACTCTGAAAAGCGATACGTTATAGAGCCGTTGGAATACTTTTAAATAGTTGTTAAAATGGTCTAATTATAATCCATGGTAAAATCAATTAATTGCTAAAAAAATTAGACTTCGACTGCCGAGGAACTGCTGCCACAAGTTTTCCTGTTTAGGGTGGCCGATATTGGAAAATGAACCGTAGGAGATGTGTACAGAAAACGCTGAACGGAAATCTGTTTTACGCTGTATTTAAATTATACGATTGGAAATAATTGAAATTTGCTTCAAACAGTAAAAAATAAGAAATATTACGAGGAACGACCTTTCTGTCACCTTGTGAGAATGAATAAATCAAGAAAACATTTATCTCTTCATAAAGAGTCGTTTGAGTGTTTCCCTCGTTACACTTTAATGAGATGTCGAATTGTGATATATTTGAAAGAACATTCAGCAAAATATACAGGAGACAGAGATAAAAATTATGTCTATGTAGAAGTATGACGTCATTCATAGTGACGTCATGGTTATGATTTGATCGATCAATCCACCAAGACTAATCGAATAAAACGATACCTCCAACCAATGGTGTTTCAGAACGGGGTAAATAGTAGCCAGTCAATAGTAACACCCCAGATATAGTCAATAGCACGGACTCAGGTCGATTGTAACTACCCTGATATACGTACAATTTTTAAACTTATATAAAAGGAAGAGCGGACAGCCTTACACTTCTATTCAAAGTCTGTCACAGACAGTATATTTCTGATAACTGGCTTTCAATGATTCATTTGATAGTATGTCGGTTGCCCACTATACTTTTCATACCGGAAGACATTGTCGAATCAATAGTTTTATCACAAACTATAAAGTTCCTATCATTCTTTAGACTCTCAATGCCTATTGGTCAAACTATTAAAGCATAACATACATTTTATAAACATTTATTGGAGATTAATAAATATATTGGGAATATATGCTTATAATACTCCATGCGTCCAGTCGTGGTAATCCTGTGGCTTGACCGGTGGAATATCAATCCGATGTCAGCAGGTTCGAACTTCGGCATGTACCAACAAATTTTTCGGAACTCGCTTACATTTACTAATTTAAAGTGGTAACTGATCGGCTGACGGTGAAGGAAAACATTGCGAGGAAACCTGAACTTGAGAAATGTTCCTGTAGTACATAGTAGCTGTCAGAACTACAATAGGTGTTTTGATGACAGATACTGTTTATGAAATTAGGAGATCGCTATGGATACCACGACAATGTTGTTTTTTATCACAGTATCAATCTGTGATACATAGATGCTGCTCCTTTCTGTTATATTATTGAACACTTCGTAAATTACTAACGTTAAGTTGCGAACAGTAACGCTAATCTATCGATACACAAAATGGAAGCTACTAAATACAATTTCTTTTCGCGATCGGAACACCGATACTACAACATTTGATAATAATTTCTGACTTCCTATCAAATCATTTAGAAATGTATGATTCAAGTTTAAAAATCAAATTCAAATCGGAATTATAATGACTTATTTGAACTTCGGTTTAAATAATATTTTGGAGATACTTATATTCCCATAGATCCTCTACACGTGCCTAAATTACTTTAAGCTTGCCTAGCGTTCCCCGTACGGGATGTGAGGTAGACGCTAGGTCAGCATGTACAACATTGTTAGAATAAGGAATGATTAGAATAAGAAATTAGGATAGTCAGTCTAGAATCGACTCTCATAGAATGTACACCTAGGTTAGGAAGTCTCAAATCGACTATAATAGTTTTTAAGTTATTTTATAATCAATGTCTAAAATCGACATAACTATTAAATAAATTGTCTAATATCGACTGTAGTTTTTTTAAAAGACAACCCAAGTGCTCCCGAAGTTAACTAGATATTATTTTCTGTTAATTCTCTATTTTTATTTATTACTTTAGTAATCTGTTCCTTGTTTAGTATAGTAAACACTGATATGATTTAAATTAAACTAAAAAATGTAAAATAAATAAATTTGAGAATACATTTACTACCGATAATAATTATTAAAAAATAATTATGTAAATATGTTTCTTTCTTTTAATTAAAATCAAATCAAAATATCCTTTATTCAATTTAGCCCCTGAGAAGGCGTTTATGAACGTCAAAGCTACCACCGGTTTGGAAAACTACCTAGTTATCGAGAAGAACCGGCAAGAAACTCGATCTGCTTAATCTCTTCATGTTATATATTTTTACAAAACATAAATAGTTACATAGTTTTTAGTGGATGCACAGAGAGGAGCGTCATTTCCAGACGTTACCATCGTTCATATATTGGTCCGCCCTATAATAGCCTTTAGATATTAAAACCCGCTTGACATGGTTCTTGAACTCACTATCCGGCAAATCGGTAATGTGTTTTGAGATTTTGTTATAAAACCTAACACTATTACCTAAAAAACTGTTTTTGAATTCTTTAAAATAACAACACTATATTTACTATAACTACTAAAAATAATACTCCATAGACAAATACTTTTAGGACCTAATTTATTTGAACCAGCGTTATGTACTTGTGAAAAGTAGCTACGGGATCTTAGTGAACACAACGAAAGGAAAATGACCAATTTTCACAGTATTTTCATATTATCAGTTTTAAATTCAAATTTAATAATGATAATGAGAACTTAATAAATCAATAAGTTTAGACTTGCTGTGTTGTTTTTGACATTCAAAACGGGATAAAAAAATAGCTACGATTTCTCTGGTATAATAGTTTCAGTGTTGAAAATTATACAAGTAATTTTAATGTAGTAGCGTAACATATTGGACTCTGAATGTTCGATCGAAGTGGCCGACAGACAACAATAATGAAAAATGCCTGAAGCGAATTGCGTTCTATTTGATTCGTATCATATTTTATACGGGGCGTTTGTGTACTTGTGAACCGGTAACGTCAAGAAAGCTTGATGTATTAACCGATAATGTCATGTCGTGACAACACTATACGCTTAATACTGACAAGGGTTAAATATAATTTCGTAAACTTAGAGAGATTTCAGTGTAGATTATGTAACAGTAGCAGCTGCCCGCGACTTTGTTTGCGTTTGTGTCTTTACAAATGGTACAAATGACACGATACATTGGTGTAACTGTCAGCCGGCAGAATCTTATTTAGTATTTATCGGTTGTATATTAATAAATGAAATAATAGCATATGTGTTTTTTTTTATTACTATAAAGTTTCATCACAATAGTTCAATAGTTTTAATGTGAAAGAGTTACAAATATCTAACCATCCTCACGAACTCGTTTATAAGGTATTTTATGTGATAAAGTTTGGTTTTAGTGCACACTTAATCATAATTATAAATATTTATATCTTGAGTTGTCACAACAACTCCATAACAACCCTAACAATGGAGCCGTCATCTTCTTGGACAACAGAAGAGTAGAAGAATAGTACAGGGTCAAACTTTAAATAAATACTTTTAATAGGGTAGAACTTCAAATAGACGGAGTAGTAAATTACAAAAAACGTTAAAAAAAATATTTGAATAGTTTCTAATGTTTTAATTTGTTTTAAACAGGAGCAGCAGGTCCGGGCGCTGCACCTGCTGGAGCAGCAGTCCCTGGATTTACTATTAACTCAAATTTACCAGCTGCTGCTGGAGGTACACTTTTAAACACCGTTTCATTATGTCACATTTGGCGTCAAAATCATTTTCAAGTATATCTTTACATGTAACACATCCATTGGTATGCCATGTTGATGTGTAATTTCCATTTTTTAATATTAATACTATCTTATGTCCGTATTAGGAAAAAAACATTATTAAAACACTGATTTCCTAAAACTTATCGTGCATTACAATGCGAATCCTTTATTCCACAGAATATGTTGTGACAGTTGATTTAAATAGGCCCGCGGGGCGAATGTTAATCAATGGAAACACACGGAGTTATCGAATTATGTTAAAATGACCCGCCAGAAAACTGATTATACAGCTTAAATGTTTGTAAAATATCAGCTCCGTTATAGAATATTAAACAAGATAAAATTTTGACTGCATTATATGATGACGCGCTGAAACTGACAAATGGCGAATGTATTATAATATCAGGTTGATGACCAAGTTCGTTCTCGTTGCTAGGCAACCGTATCGAATAACATTTTTTTTGTAACGTTTACTCTATCCTTTATTCATTTTATTGTATACGTATCTAAAATAGTTCTACAGAAGCGCGTCGTCAGGTGACATAAGTAATAATTATTTGATAATCGATTCCAGGAAATCACTTTGTAGAAATTAACACCATTATGGTCGATAGTTATTGGCTCACTAGCTCGTGCACGCGACTTGGTTGATGTGCAAATGGTTTTGTTATTTGATGAAAATCACGTCTTTCATTTGGTTTAATTTTGCGTTGTTCATTATTTTTATATTGTAATTTTGACAATACTATAGTTCAATTAAAAACAAATACGGAAAATCTTAAAGATGTGTAGTCTATTTAATACTTTGAAAAATTTTCTATTTGATTGTAAATGTCTCGTCAAGATCCGTTGAGCCGTTTCGATTATCCGAAACAAACAACAAATACTTTAAATTTGTTTATATGTATAGATATATCTGTATCAGTATATAAATGATCTGGTCTAGCATTATCTAGATATCCCATTAAAATGCAGATAATGGCTGTTATTTGTTTGTGAGAAGCCGCTGAACTTTTATACCTGTACCGCGCTAGTGAGTAGATAGAATTTTAAAAATAAAACATATCTTAAACATGTAGAGGTAGCTTTGTGAATTATGGCACTTTTTAAAATTATCACCGTGTGTTTTAAAGAACTGTGAGAAAGTTCTTTAGACCTGTAAAAAGTATTAACTCATCTGTATAAAGTTACGCTTACAAATCGAAATGTTTTGAACTCGTGGAATAATTGGTGCTGGGTGTAACGCAGCGTCGCAGTGACTCTCTTTGGGTTTCGGGACTATTAGGTTGGCCTCCAGTGCTCTCACTGACCGAACGAAACCCAACAATGCAAGCACTGTTACGTCATGTCGGTGCTTCAGTGTGTCGGGTGGTAGTACCGCGAGTGAGCAGACTCATTCATGCTGAAACTAGTAATAGCTTCAGCGTGCCTCTATCACCTAGAATAAGTTGTTGTGTGTTGGTGAAAGTTGGATATATTTTCATATACATTTGTTTATTTATCTCTATTAAAGTGTTGACAAATCAAGCATATTCGTTTGTAATACCAATGTATATAACTATATAATAAATAAAAATTGTATGGATGTATATGAGCTAAACATGTGTTTGCATTTCGTGATTACTTGTTTTGTATGTCACATCATGCCCTGTATTGCGGTGTAATATGTTGGGATGATCTTATCATAGCAGACATCAGAGCTCTAGAACATGTAGCATCCACCTTCCAACAAGTATAATCTGATTTTTCTGTATATGTATTATCTATTATAATGTTTTGTGTAGGACCTACGTTGACATCACTAAATGACTGTCAAGTCAGTCCGTGGAGTGAATGGAGCAAATGTACCAAAACTTGCGGTATCGGATACCAGGAACGCACGAGGACTGTCCTGGTAAGATAAGCAAACCCTCACTATTTTAAAACTTACGTTTATTTTCAAAACCGAGAAATTATTTGTATAATATCCAAGACCCTTCAATTAAATGACAATAATGAATGTGTAAACATGAAAATTGACGCTGCAAATACGAAAGCTATAACTTTCATTGGGAATTATACAGAATTGTTATCGTTGCCTGCAAGTATATTGGATTATTACGATATCAGCAAAGTATGGACATCTATAAATGCTTGTGTTACTGAATTGTAGTAATCGATACCCACCTGTATACCTTGCTGCAGGGCAAAGCCCTTTTCCCTCCCATCGAGCTACGATACAACTACTCATTTTTCTGTTGTGAATTTAAATATTCCACGACATTAACGATACATTACGTGAAAAAAAAATATGATCGGTTTTTAATGACAAAGAACAAATAGACGTAACATATTTACATTGGCTTATTTCTTTCATAATCAAATAGCAATATCACTCACTATATTTGTTACAGCTAGTAACAATGCTATGCCGGTCACTTCATCCGCGTGAAATCTTATGTAGAAAAACAACGATTAATAAAGTCATCTGATTGTATTAAATCTATTTACTTATCTACTTTTCTCTCGTACTGAAGTCGCGTCCTCATTAAAATCACAATATCTTATGATAGAGTGAACCGATTTGAATGAAACAAAGACTAAATGTTACTCGAAGATATGCTTTACGATTATTTGGTGAGATTTTATGGTAAACGCCGTACGTTAAAGTATGTGATGCATGTTTAATCACGCAGACAGACAGACAGGTCCAAAAATGTTTGAAATGTATTTTATTACTTATTCCTAGACACCGGCAACTATTTTTTTCCGTGACTTTGTGAATTGTTTCATGAGTATATTTTTACCATTGATACATTATACATTAGTCAAAGGGTATTACGAAAATACTTTGTAGGTTTTAACATTTCACCTGATGATAACTGGTGATGTGGTTCAAGATCTGCTAAACCTCGAGGGTAGGTAACGGGTTGCGGACTTAGAAAAACCCCTACCACCATGCTATGGTCTCATCACTATTATCTTTGATATATATTGACTTTGATCAAGCGTCCCGGTTTTATCGTAAGCATTCGAACCAACGTCTCCCAATGTGGTGTACAAAACGCTAAGCATTGGACCAACATCGATTCATAATGAATAACCTGTGTGAATTTTTTAATTGAGTTTTTGTTGTCACTGCTTAACCCGACCTTTTTACCGATTTCAATTTATCTCTGTTAATGTTAAAATGATGTTTAACCACTAAGGAGAAACCGAATTATAGATATTTAGACTCTAAAAAGATTTAGGCAGTAAAAATATAGTAACAACCCATGTACCAAAAAAATCCTGGACAGTTAACAAACCCGCAAATTAATGTATACCATAATACAGTATTATATTTATGTATATATGTATGTATGTATATAGATTTTATAATACATCTATGTGTAATGATTTCTATTTTTGTAATTAATAATTATAATTTAATACGGCTTTTATAAATAATTATAATTAAAATGATATTCAAATGATTTAAACATCTACTTCCGGTACTGCTATAAGACATCCGATACGCAACCGGAACATTAACACTAGCGCCACCTTATTAGAGAGTTTGGTCTATAAAAGGTGTCGTTAATCGGACACTCAGCGGCCCAAATGAAATCGGCTGAGTGCCTTAAGCGCTCGCCTTAGTAGTCCGCTGAAGCTGTAGAGGCCTCCGAAAAGGCCAAAAGCGTAGTCAGTTCGAGAAAAAAAAAAGACACTCAGCGGTAATCCGGTGAAGCTGTAGATACCTTGGTAGGCCATTACCGTAGTCAGTTCGAAAAAAAAAGTAGCCACAGTGCTTACAGAGTATTAATTTGACCGATTATACTTTTATGATAAAAAAGGTACTTGTTTAATATTAACTTACAATATACTGATCCAAAATAGTTTGATTTTCGGTGAATGTTTTGATTATCCGTAACTTACCTGCAAGTAAAGAAAAAAAAGTTAATATATAACAATCCATGAAATTTGTGTACGATGAACTGCGAAACTACTGAACCGATCTTCATGAAACCTTGGTATTTATGTATAATTTGGTTCAACTTGACGGGTACGATAATTTATATTTCAATTAATGGCCTCAATATTTTTTACACTTAAATTTCATCCGTCTCGAACAGATGGCGCTTTAAACTAGTTTGTTGCCAGAAAACTGTAGGACCGTCTGTTACAAATATCTTATATATGGCGCCACGTTTTTATTATGAATTTCTTTTTCAATAACTGAGCCACAGTAACGCGTGGTCGTGTCAGCTAATATTTAATAATTATAATAATAATAATATTTAATAGTTAAAAAAAAATTCATATAATTTTGTGAGCGCTTTAGCTATTTAATGTCTGAATAATAGAAGTTAACTAGTAATGGTAGATGTAGGTGTCAATTTCAAATTATCAAGGGTCAGACATGGTAATTGGGGATCAAGTTTGCTTCTACAGATGGGGTCAAGGACGTCCGCGTTCTATATGATTTCGCTATACTTTATTTTACATGTAGACGTTTGTATATATAATTGAAATTATTTCGAAACAATACCCCAATGGACATTTAGAGTATACATATATATAATATACATTAGAATACATACGAAATTACTTATGTGAGTAACACGGAATGAGGAACCTAATTAAAGAAAATAATAAAAATTACTTTAAAATAATTAAAATGAATTCTGACGCGTATATTATAAACGCGTTATTACTCTACCGTATTAGAGTGATAACGGATAAAAATGGATAAATAGATACACTCTAATACTGTATAGTTTAAGTTAGTATACTCTTATAATATGGATAATTTGGATAATATAGCAGATAAAAAAACTATCAATAGTAACAGTAAACATTTGAGTACATTATTTGTAATGTGTGCCTTGTAAATAAATAAATATATATTTTTTTAAATTATAGACTGAACCAGCTCCAGGAGGCGCACCTTGTCCGAAAGTAATGGCGAGACGTCGTCGTTGCTACAGAAGATGTTAATCATCGGAATACTTAATCCCTATTTAAAATTTAAACAAGGTGTTGATGTATTTACATTGTCTATTAATATATAAATTGTCATATTATTTTTGGATGAAATACAGAAAAGTAATTGCAATTTTTCTATGATCATTAACGTGTTTAGAAAACGCGAACACTAAATCTTTTTAATAGAATTAAGCAGAAGTGGAACTTAGACAATTGGCAACAATATGCATTTAAGGGTTAGATACATTTAATTCATATTTTGTAATATAGATAATGCCGTATAATATTCTTCTATATAAAGTTTTTTATAAGTTTTGTAAAGTTTTAGTATACTTTGCTGAAAATAAATATAATAAAATCTCTCTATTGTACAAATGCCTTTAAGTAAATGGCTGTTAATAAGTACATTAAAATAAATAAGCAGTAAGCGTGTATTTTATTATAACCCTTATCGAATAGTAAAAGAATTATAACATTTTAATAGGAACGGATTCAGGCTTTATTTCGGGGATTACTTAAAGTTTATAACTTAAATAAGATTTGAGTCTACCACTTCTGTTGTTACTCATACGATCTATTCTTCTTCTTCATTTTATCTTTGGCAACCAATCTTCTAGATTATTACTGCCACTATCGAGTAGGTAATAATATTACAAGTATCTTGTAATAATATATTTATAATAATTTGAATGTTCTAAAAAGATGGCGGCGCTCTTGTTAGAACTTTCCGGGGAGTTTTTGTGGCATCTCAGAATTCATGTTCCGTGTTATTATTTCCCATCCTCTTCACTTGTGCACGATAACCGAATTATATTACGTAAAATGCCAACAACATTAGAAAATATAGGATCAAATACCACATGATTATGAATAAAATATAAAAGCGATTACATAACAGACTGAGCGATATATTCTTCTTCCTACATTAACAACCATATAGCTTTACTGAAGATATCATTGCCATCATAAATGTTTTGGGAAGACTTGGGAAAAAAATGGGAACCCCCTTGTTAAAACTTTTCAGAATTCGTGCTTTATGTTATTATTTACCATCCACCTCGCTTGTGTACTCGTATATATATTGTGGTTATTGACCGATCTATATTACGCAACATAGGGTCAAATAACACAAAATTACGAATAAGAAATAAAAGCAACTATATCAAAACAGAAATACAGTAAAAATTCATGCAAGCAATTAAATGCGATGGCGGTTTGTTTTAGAATGTATTAAAGGAGGTTGAAGATATATCAAAGTAAATTCTACATTTAATTTAAAAGAAGAACCAACTAATAAAGTCCTTTGTCAAGAATAAAATATGAACTAACAGATGTGAATAATGGTCGTTTTTGTATGAAATTTAGTAACCGTGTAGCAGTGAAGTGTGTTGAATATATTGTTTGCCATCAGACACAAGTTGTTGTGTGTTTTGGTTTTAAAACAAAACTTAAATAGAAGGTTGTCGTATACCGACGAAACTTTTCTGCATGGGATCCGGCCCTGTCATATAAAAAGAACAACAACTTTCAAAGAATATAATATTCCGTAAACAGTTTTAAAACAAAAATTATATAACTACATAGTTTGTTGAAAATTGATTTTTTCAGTTGCCGTGTAGTCGTTCGGTACTTACAAGGTTTAACAATGCTTACTTAACAGTTTGGATTATACGATATACAAATCGCGTGAAAGTATGGCTGCTTATAAAATCATTCACATAACAAAAATCTCGTAATATTTCATTACCTATTACAACTTTTTCCCACGATTTCGTCTATTTATTTTTTGATATCATTTCGATGAAAACTGATTTATATTTTACCCTATGCCTGATTTAATTTCGTTTTATGTGGATATAATTCAGTTACAAAATAGACAAATGACCTTCGAGTTTACTTATAATATTCAGTACCTATGGGTTTTTTCGGAATTACGAATGGACCAATGCCTATAAAATGTCTATGATGTCTACGAATATGTCTATAAAAATATGTTGTTCTATGTTATGTACAATGAAAAGATAAACCAGATTGAGTTTCTTGCCGGTTCATTGTGATTATTGGGTTTTTTGTCCGAAACGGTGGTAGTTTCTACGTTCATAAGTACCTTCTCAAATAAAGAATTTTTGATTTTGATATACAAGTTTGAATGTAATTATTGAGATCGGATTTTCATATTTTTTTGTAAATTTCCTATTGTTAGTTAGCGCATTGGTCGAACGTAATAAAAAATAGGTTCAAATTAAACGCATTTCTTCGTATTGTCTTTTTGAATCAGTCAGAGTGTATGGATCACGGTAATTAGTTTCCGTCATGACATGGAATATTGGGAGCTGCCGCTGTTCACGTAATAAAATTGTATCATTGTAATATGTATAAAGAACAAAGCATAGACAACATTCGAAGTTGTTGACCGTGACACAATAAGGACGCACACGTATTCACATTTCACGGTTCATACGTAGAACTTTAATTTTATTATAGCACTCACGTCTTTCGAGTGAATAAACAATAGTACGCGAGAGATTTCGACATCATGCCCTATAATACGTTTATATAACGTACTCTGTGATAATACGCGCTTCGTAATGCAATGCGTAGAGCTGTCGAGTTTCTCGTTTTTTTTTTAAATAAAATTTTATAATTAGCAACAATTGTTTAAAATAATATCACACTAATTATAATAAATACGTCTATATATTGCTTGTGTTTGAGCGAAAGAAATAACTTTATTGTAGTTAATGCAATGTACTATATTTTGTAACGTGTTTATACTTCTGAGAAAATGGAAATGTCAATATTATATTAAAATAGTTATAGTTATATATAACATGCAACTTGAAACAATTACTTTTTGCAATTTAAATATTTAAAGAAACATTATTAACCAAAATTAAGAATTTATATATCTTATGTTATTAAGGAAGTTGGGTTTGAAGGGTTTTTTTACAAACTTAATCGTTCTTTGTTTCAATAATATATACCACTATTTTAACCTCGGAAGTAAGCTGATATCTACATTTAAAAAAAGTATGACTGAATAGTCTAAGAGTCCAGTGGGAGATGAGTCACGCACTGAGGGAATGGCGTTCAACAGAACACAGCGGACAAAGGGATTCGTGGGAACCTGTGAGCGTAAGACGCAATATGTCAATGTTAAGCGCTGTAATTGAAATGTTTTCCCCGACATCACGTCAACAATTATGATCACGAGGTTGTAAATTTTTATAGACAAACTAGTTAGGCTGCCCCGCGTTGCTTTGGCTCGGTTATTATAACAATCGATCCTACAGTTTTCTGTCAACAAAATAATTTAAAGCTTCATCTGTTCGAGACGGATGTAACTTACAATTAATAACGATAATCAACAGTGACAATCGTTTAATTTGTAATTAAAAAATATTGAGGATATTAATCGAAATATAAATTATCGCATCTGTCAAGTTGTATCAAATTATACATAAATGCCAACTTTAATGAAGATCTGTTGATTAATTTCGGAGTACATCGTAAACAAACATTAGGACACTGGATTTCTACATATATATTAAGTGAATATACAAATTAGTTTGAGTGTTCAACTACTAATATATAAACTAAAGTTGGCATCTCACTTCAAAATGTTTAATTTCATAAATTCATTATTATGTTATGATTGTAATTCAGCTGTAATCTTTATAAAGTTTTAATAGAAATGCACCAATGGTGCACTCAGTAAGACGTATCTAGATGCTCGCTAATGTATGCCAGGTATTCGCTTCACGTGCGTTACGATCGAGTCGGTAGGTTCGTGACGCGCATTTAGAATCGTGATTGCCATTTAAAATTCATGTCAAAAATATTTAAAATAACTACATCCCTCGTTTTTAACCAAATTAATCGCGCATTACGACTTGAAATTCCTCAGAGATCAATAAAACTATATTTTAATTAGAATGAAAACGTGATTTATTTTTTAAATGGTTCATTTTTCTGTGGAATATTTACGGGCTGTGTTTTTTTTCCATTTGTAATTTTGTTATTAAGTACTTTATCTTATACCCTTTTTAACATTTTTATGTTACATTATATGATTACTTCCTAGTATTGCCCTATGGGAAAACTTTATGATATGTAGCATAAATAATACTCTGAAAATTCCTTTTTCTACTAGTAAAAATTACGTAAAAACTGTTTCCGTTGATTTATTTAGCCGGTTTATTTATTTGGGTAAAGTAATAAATAAATATATGTATAAAATGTTCTAGACGTGAAATTATATCTCAAATATTCGAGTATCACCTATTCGCGGTACCTCCTGCTACGTAACGCGAACAAGAACTAATTACTAGGATGGACTGCAGACCACACGCTGTGTGGAACCCATCGTATTAACTCACCTCAGTATATATTATAGTGGCATAATGCGAGGACGTAAGGACGATCACCCCAGTTCTTAGAGTTTTATATATGTAAGTATTTACATAAGGTATACATGCAAGTTGTAAAAACATACTGGCGTTACTAATATACGACTTGCTACCGATCGAAAGATAATTTTCGTGGTTTTGTAAGTATACCAGGTGATTGTTTAGACACTCGCAGTATTCTAGTATATGACACTTAATGGTCACATTTAACATATAAAATAATATTATTAAAAACATACTAATAAACAACCAAAAAAACCTAAGTTAATGTTTGTTCTAAGACTTTCAAAAGTATAGCTATAAACGTGTAAATAAAATAATAAACCTAAGTGCAATGACCGGTGATAAAAGCTATAATGGGCGACCCGGAGTTAATAACTTTCGATGGTAAAACGGACAGTGAACCATTTTGTTTTGTTACTGATGTTCCCACGTTCCCTTTCAAATGATAGTGAAGTCACCCGACAGTCATTTTCACTGTGCTTTAACATAGACGCGTAGAGGATTGTGTATAATTTTTGTATTCTTCTAGATAATTAGGTATTAATCACCTATTTTTTTAATTGATCGACTGCGGAGTGGACACCAGAAATATTGCTACTGTGTAAACAGTCACCTGGTATAGTCAGCGATTCTACGCATGAACAAGACAATAAATGTAATGTAAATAAACAGTTGATGGTCTGGAATAACCTGTATATTAATAATATCATATATTATCATATCATATTATATAGATTATAAACTCAAATGCCTCCTAAATTCCATTTTTTTTGTTTTCGTTTTCTTTCTCTGTATTTTTATTTTCTTATAACTAGATGTGGAAACTTGTAAATGGCCTTCGATTATGTTTAAATATGTCATGTAAGTTGTTTTGTTAAGCTGTAAGTTTCCCTAAAAGTTTAAAATAAAAAATATAAATAAAATTTATCGTACAAAAACTACTGGGTAGATTTCGATTATTTTTTTTAGCTTTACTTCTTACAATCTTGTTCCCTATCTGTATAGAACAAGTTATCACGATATCTGAATTTACTATATGATTATTAAACTTTTAAGAAACTACAATTTTCAAGCACGATGTGTATATTTATTGCCATGGAGAAATGATACAAGGCGGTGTGATGTGCACGCGCAGGATAGCGCAAACAAAGTCGCGAGTGTCACCAATAATAAATAAGCATCCAAAATTTCATATATGATGGAGAGTCCGATTTTTGCGTTCGTGGCAAGAGGACGTGCGCTCAAGTTGTTCTCGATACGTGTTTGTTTACATCGTGTTCGTGACGTCATCAGTCAGTTGGTGTTGTGTTTTTACGCGAGTGTTTCTTTTTCCGTATCGAGAATCTCGGGTATCGTGTTCTCTCTCGTTTCGTCAATCGACTCGTTTCTTTGACACGTCTCTCGTTACGCGTTCTTTTCAGAACGTAGGAAACCGTACTTATCTGTACGTCAAACCGCACTTTTCGGTTCGACGTCGTGCTCCTCTTCGTGTCAACGTGTCGCCGCGCCGGCTGAAGAGAAGAAAGAAGTATTAGGGCTTCCCCCTAGGCACTGTAGGTCCCCTGTGAGGCATTGCACATCGCCCACAGCTTCCTTTGATCCGGACTCGGGATAGTCCGTTAAATTCATTAAGACGCGCCCCACTCCCCTCCTCAGGTCCCGGTATGGCCGATTCAATTTCCCACAATCAAGAGCTTGCGGCCTTCCTCGGATTCGTATTGGGTATGTGCCCGGATCTGCTTATCGAGTATGACCGGTTCTGCCGCGAGGTCCGCAATCACGCCAAAGGCGGTCCCACGCCCAGAGTCCTCAAGAATCCTAACTTCGTAATGAAGAACTCCTTCTCCCTGCTCCCGCAGGAGAGTCCGACCACTGCCGATGAGGCAGCCACCCAAGTAGGCAAAAAGCGGGATCACCCTCCCGCCAACTCCGATAGTGAGGGCCATCTGCCCTCAAGCAAGCGGCCCCCTTCAAGGGGCGCTAAAGCACCCAAAAAGGCCACTAAGGCCGTCATCCCCGACAGTCCGGCCTCACCCGACGCTGCGGGTTCCGTAGCCTCGGGTAAGAAGCCCCACCCACCTCCGCCCGTCACGATCCCGGACAAGGCGTCCTGTGTTGAAATTTCGAGTTTGCTAGAAATAGCAAAAATTCCTTTCACCTCCGCTGTGAATACCGCTGTAGGTATTCAAGTGAAGGTCGCGACCCCTAATGACCATCGTAAACTGACTCGTTTCCTTCGGGATAACAAGTTCGGTTATTTCACTCACTCGCTCGAAGAAACACCAGGGGAGTTGAAAGTGCGTTGCCAGCTTGCGTTTGGGGGCATGGGAGGAAGGGAGGGAGGGGGAGAGGAGAGGGGAGGGGAGGTGGGCCTCCGGCACTATGATTTACTATACGATGATATTGTTTATGGATAATAATAAATGTTACATAATAAGGAAGTACGAATATCAAAGCTTATATAGGACTACAATTTAGTCTAACACGGGTACCATCTCATTCGTAAACCTCGATGTGTCAAAAAAAAAATGATGCAATAGTCATCTGTCCATAATTTATGTATATTTTACAGGAATACCCTGTCTACTATATGGACTAGCAGCAACCCAGTTAATCAGACATCAAGAAGTCGTTTACACATCCAAAGGACCAGTTACTATTTACTTTTTATTACAGGAACATAAAGGATCCTTATACTAATAGCAAATAGACATACATGTTACTCTAAGATAACAATAAAAATTACTTCGCTGGAAAAACGAATAAAAATAGTTTATTAGACTAAGATAAAGAAATAAATAAATAAAATGCGTTATAAATTATGTCTTATAATTTAATAATACCACAGTAATCGTTTCGATTCTTGGCGACGCTAAAACTAAATCAAGCACTATTTTCTTCTGGGTTCGTATTTTACTTACACCTCGCCTCATAATGTTCGCAACAGCATCGGGTCTAATC
Source organism: Antheraea pernyi (assembly GCA_015888305.1). NCBI lineage: Eukaryota > Metazoa > Arthropoda > Insecta > Lepidoptera > Saturniidae > Antheraea > Antheraea pernyi. The sequence goes on from MU158718.1 coordinate 398,807, forward strand.
TTTCATCTTTAGTTAACAGCAATAATTAATTATTTTACAATTTAATTATTATATTCTTTAACGCTACTCCTTGCACTAGGGATAAAACTATATTATATGATGATGTTAAAAATTTGCGACAAACTTAAGGTTCTACAGAAACTTCCGTTCAAAATAAATAACTCATATAAGATAGAGTAAATCGCGTATTTACGTCTATCTTCCCCTAAAACGACCGTTCAATAATAATAATTTTTGTTATGTCTATTTTTAGATTTCGGCCGCGCCGTCGCCGCTAAATAAATTTCAATTCGATCTTATTAAATGCGTGTTGCGCCCACGCTTTTGTAACCGATATGTATGTATAGCTTAGAATAGTTAGCTAGGTCAGACGCGACTTTTTTCAGGTAACAGCCCAAGCCGAGGTGTGCGTGCACCCTTGTGTATTTTAACCTTAAACCCAAATCGGCTGAGTGCCCTAAGCGCTCGGCCTTAGTAGTCCGGTGAAGCTGTAAAGACCCAAAAAGGTCAATAGCATAGTCAATTCGAAAAAAAATAATCATATATGATTCTTTAATTCCAATCTAAGCATAGCTCTTGTACTATATAGACTAAACAGATGATACACTATGCACTTATAGGATATTTATCACCTAAATATAGAACTAACTATTTACGATGACTTGTTATGTTTTGCGCAGGAATAACATTATATTGAGTATCAATTATGGTAATAATAGCCATCATTATAAACACATTCGGCCAAAGTTCTTTTTAGGACTAACTTCACCATTGCACGGGAATATATAACGTATTTATATATAATTTTTATGTAAAAACTAAATGACAAAAAAAATATCTTGTTATAGGTTATATCTGTCTCAAGTTTATTCAGTAGCTCAGCATTTCTTACGCAATGGTAATCTTTCTTTCCACAAACTATAAATGTATTTGTTACGCTAAAATAACTCGCTGATATTATTACTATTACACTTCAGTATGCATTTAAATATTTATAAATTGTTTGGTATATATATTATCATACATTTGTATATGCTATTGTAAAAAAAAAACATTATTCTGTATGTAATTTAAATCAAACAATTATATTCGTAATATCCTAGATGGTATCAAGGGTTTCCTGTAATACACAGATTATGTTATACTGCGTATGTAATTGTGTGGGCTTTTTAAGTACTAGCTGGTACCCGCGACTTCGTCCGCGTGAAATCTAGCAAAAATATGTCGCTCACTGTAAACATTTGCATAAGATGTGCGTTGTAATGGACTCCAAGTATAAATATAATTGAAATTCATAAATCTGTATCTATATATGTAATTTGAATTATATTGTCTTTTCAGTCATTTAGTTTTATTTACCGCGCTTTCGTCTACATAAGTGAGCAACCATAATATCATATAAGAATATTGTATCCAGGTCAATGAGCACTATTTAAGTTGTCGAATATTAAAAACTGCTTAGACGGATATAAACTTTTATCTCTTGATTTATATTTATGCAAGATTTCAAGACGTCAGCTCATTAATTGTATACAATTCAACATTATAATTATTAATAGTAATTTTGAAGATAGAAGGGGTCTTTCTAAAAACATAAGATAAAAAAGATCTTAAACGTATTACATATTGACAATATGGGTATATTATATCACCATAATAACACCTTTAAGTCATTGTTTCATTAGTTCCCTATACAGTGTAAGTGAGCACTGAGGCTACATGGCGGGTTAAGGTTCCAAATATGGTGCTGATGAGAAACCTCATTTGACCCACTGTTAGTATTTATATATCTAATGTATACGTTACATGTCACTGTATGTAGCGTGCGTGTCGTACTTACAATTGTTTTTAAAGAGCATTTCTATAATTTGTAATGGGTCTCACAATTTTATATGACTTTAATACAATTTAAAAAAAAACGCGTACGGAACTGCGGGTACATCTAGTCAGCAATATATTAGGAACTTTAACCTAGTATATAATTATCTCAGTACTCACTTACACTGTATAAAGAATTAATGAAACAACATATCTTATATATAGATATCAAATGTTATTATATAGATACAACATGCCCATATTACAATATACCTAATTCAAATTACATACAAACATATGACTTTCAATTATATTTATTTTTGGAGTCCAAGGCAGCGCACGCATCACATACTTTTGCAAAATTTCATGCGGACAAACTCACGGTAATAAAATAGCTCATTAGTTAATTATCTGTCAGTCAAAGTCCCATCGGAATCCAGTTCCCATCCCAGGAAATCGGCCCAGTCGTTTCGTTTTGGGGTGTAAGGGGTGTCGAATAACATCTAACACTTGAGACACTCAAGCCAACCTCACCTGCACGTGGTGCACCCTGCTGAATAACGAACGAGGCAATGGCGAAAGCGGGGTGGTAGGGTTTTACAACTCGACTGGGTCGCAACCACCATGTATATGGCGAAAAAGCCCGTCATAGTGATTCGTTTCTGCGGGTCGCGTTTCGGGATCAGCCTGTGCATATCCAGCATTTCGCAGGCCGGCATGACAGTGGCGACCGGCGATGGATAGTGTGTCACTCGGTGGTCGCCATTGTTTTTGGATTGTACTGTGCTTACCATCAGGCACAGTGCAGTCATTTTGCCGTGCTACTATAAAAAAAAAAAAAAGAATTCACCACTGCGGATGAAGTCGCGGGTAGCAAGATAAAATAGTCGTAAGTTACTCCTTATAAGGCCAGTTATCTGCTAGTGAAAGTCCCGTGAAAATCAGGCATTTCGGATATTCTAGTACGGACAAAGTCGCAAGAGTCGCAAGGAGTCTAATCCAAAATAACATAAACAAAATTACTTCTTATGAGGTCAGTGGTATATCTACCAACCGTTTTAGAGACTGCACTGCAGATGAACTCGCGGGTAACAAAATAAAATAGTCCAAGTTACTCCTGATAAGGTGTGTTTTCTGCCAGTGAAAATCAGTTCAAGCATTTCGGATATTGCACTGCCGACGAAATCGCGGGTAACAGCTAGTTTAAAATTAAAAAAAAACCTAAATCACTCCTTATGAGGTCAACTATCTACTATTAAAAGCCACGTGAAATTCGGTCCAAACGTTTTGGAGATAACACTGGCGATGAAGTCGTGGATAACAACAGATTATAGTCGTAAGTTACTTCTTATAAGGTCAGTTATCTGCCAGTGATAGTCCCGTGCAAATCAGTCCAAGAATTTTGGATATTCTACTGCAGACGAAGTCGTTGATAACAGCTAGTATAAAATAAAAAAAAACCTAAATGAATTCTAATGGGGTCAGCTATCTACCACTGAAAGTCCCATTAAAATAGGTCCAGCCATTTCAGAGACTACCCGGAATAAACAAACAGACAGACCGAGATTTTTTTTTTTTTTATCTTTAGTCATATCCATTGACTAAAAAGTTGTTATTTTAATATTACATACAGATACTTTATTTGTATTATACGTAATAGATTACTAATCAAAAATTGGAAACTAAGGTAATATAAAATTTTTGAATAAAAACTCTCAAATTTAACACAAAATAAACATTGAAAAGTGTTTGCGATAGAAACATACCACGTTCCCATGGCAACGTAATTAATATAATTAATATTTACTGGTTACCATAGCAGTGCTATTTGTCACAAGTGACAAATCACTTGGTGTTCCAATCCAATCACAACCGGTTTTTGTTTTGGCGGGATTTTGGTCTGGAATTTATAGTTTATTCATAATCTTGTGTTACTTGACTCCATATTGTGTAAAATTGGTGGTGTTTTATGTAATATAGTTTATTTATTGTTCATTATACATCTTTTTATCTTAATCTCCTTGTTAATAGTAGCGTACCATCTTCTTTATCTGAATTATTTCGTTTCTCTCACCCAGAGTGTTTGTTAATTTCCATTGTCAAGTAGTTAATTTAAAGTTCCAACAAGATGGTGGCCCCTCGTTTGAAGTTTTTAGGGAGTTTTTGTGGCATCAAAATTCACGCTCCGTGGTATCATTTTCCATCCACTTCACTTATGCACCATAACTGGACTATGTTACGTAAAATGCTACTAATATTACAAGAAATAGAGTCAAATAACACATTATGATTATGAATAAATCAAAAAAGTCACTAAATGGCAATATGATCCCGGCAAAAACTTCAGAAGGCTGCAGTTGGTGATTACATGGTTATAAGAATTGTTAATACATGCATGGAAGTGAAAATAACAAACCAAACCGGATTAAGGTACATTACTTTTATCATAACTCTAGTGTACTGACCATGTATAAATCTTTATCATAATCTCGATGGCCATGCCAGCGTAAACAAATGAATGTCGTGTGTGTTAGCGTCCCTTTAAAATAAATAATTAAAATATATTTGTGAGTATAAATATTACAATAACATATATAACATTGCCACTATCAGTGTATTACAGGCATATTTATAATTTTCTGTATAATTATAATTGTTTCACACATTGAAACATTTTGTTTTCTCTGAGTAACATATTGGCAGCGTTCCGAACGCAATCACGGGAGAATTCGTAAAGTTGTTAATATGCATTTGATTATCACCAAATGACTTTTCCAAAATCGAAATCAATTATTTATAATTTACATGCAAATACATATGTAATAATTATACAAAAAAAGTATTTAACGGAAACATTTTGCATTAAGGTTAAAACTAATATATTTTTAATCGATTTATTTACGTTTTGTAACGGACTCGGGTGTTTGACCGTTTAATACGTTTTTGACGAATTCAAATAACCTTATTCTGTTAAATTTGAATATTTTTACTTAACTTCTAAAACTTGCTTCCTAACTTTAAGTTGCTTCTCTTAAATTTTCTCATTACTTAGCGTACATGGAAAACAATAATGACATGTAGTTTAGATATTACTAAAAAAGATCCTTCATCTACTTGTAAAAATCTCGTCAAAATCGGTTAAGCTGTTTCGTAGGTCATAGGCACTTCATTTTTATTACATTACATCAAAAATTAGATTACTATTAGAATATTTAGAGGTGTTGTGTAGAATCTGCGCTGAACGATTTCTTATAATAAGTATTTGTGCAATGGTGAATCACTTTTGTTTTCTGATCTGAGCGATGTGACGTCAGTAATGCTGCTATTGGCTAGTGAAAGTAAATTATCTATTTTAAATTGAGCACTTATTCCTGTTAGATTAACCGGTTCACAGTTACGCATATGAAAGATTTGTAATATTTCCTGTTATAAAATGCATTAATATATATTGTATTATCTCACTAAAATAAATATATATATTTTTAATGCTTTATTATGCTATAAATATATATTTTTGACATCATCCGAGACATGTACCACAATCCGAAATCCGTAGTGAGGACTGCCGTTGGAGTCACTCGTTCATTCCCAATCACAGTTGGTGTCCACCAGGGCTCAGCTCTAAGCCCTTTTCTGTTCAGCATAGTGCTTGACGTAGTCTCGGCAAAGGTCCACGAACCATCCCCGTGGCTAATGATTTATGCCGATGACATTGCGCTGACAGACGAGAATAAGCAGAGACTGGAGGACAAGGTACACCAGTGGAATGAGGCGCTGGAGAACGGTGGTCTAACACTCAACGTTGCGAAGACCGAGTACATGGCTTGTAGTAGCACGAACTCCGACCCATTAAAAATAGGTAACGAAAGCGTCGCGATGACCAGCAGCTTCAAATACCTAGGGTCTGTGATACACGAGTCCGGGTCAATCGATCACGACGTCCAATCTCGAGTAGATGCCGCTTGGACGAAATGGCGAGAGGTCACCGGCGTTCTATGTGATCAAAAGATACCCGTGAAGTTAAAAGGTCTGGTGTACAAGTGCATCATCCGAGCGGTCTTGTTGTATGGCAGCGAAACGTGGCCGGTCCTAGCTAGACATGTCCAGCAGCTACACGTCACTGAGATGAAGATGCTACGGTGGATGTGTGGCGTTACGCGGTTAGATCGTATTCGTAACGAACACATCCGTGGTAGCCTTGGAGTCCGTGACATCGTAGACAAGCTGCAGGAGAGTCGACTTCGCTGGTACGGCCACATAAGTCGCAGGCCACCAGACTACGTCGGAAATAGATGCCTCAACATAACTGTACAGGGCCCAAGGTCTCGTGGCAGGCCCAAGAAACGCTGGTTGGACGTGGTAAAGGCTGACTTAAAGGAAAATAACCTCACACAGAAGGATGCCGAAGATCGGGCAAAGTGGAGGAAGCTTAGTAAGAAAGTGGACCCTGATACCAGGCCGGGAAAACGCTAGGAAGAAGAAGAAGATTTTTAATGCTTTATGGCTACAATCTCATCTGATGTTAATTGACGATGGTGTCTAACGGCCGGTCTCAATAATCTAACTCTAGTTAAATGTAAGTAGCTATTTGAGATAAATCCTATCTTCTAATCTATTTATGACTGGTGTCTTAATAACAGTATTTCCCCAAGCTCCGGTACGGCCATAGATAGACAGGATCTTCTAACTCCAGTTGAGAACGTCCCTCAGATACGTTTTGTTTCTGCGTTTAAAGTATTTAGCGTCATGTATAAAATGAACATTATAATTATATTTCATATTTATATTTACTAAAATTATCATGGATCGATAATAACAATATTTTAAAATAATTGTTATTCAAGAATAATATTTTTATTGAACACTGTTTGCTGTTGTCATTTTACAATATACTAAAAATTCGAAACGTAAAATACCAAACGCTATTCTTGACTATGTTGAAAAATGCTACAAGATGGTGGTTCGCTTATTAGAAGTTTCCAGGGATTTTTTGTGGCAAGTCAGAATCCATGCTCCGCGGTGATATTTCCCATCCACTACACTTGTGCACAATGACCGAACTAACTAGTCTGGCCATACATACTGTTACATAAAAACTTTTCTTTTTTTCAACTTTTTAATTATTTTTTATACTATTCTACGAATTTCAGCATAAATAGAGTGATTCAAGCGGAAGGTTATATGTATAATATATACATATTATATTACAGAAAAGCCAACAAAGTAAATAATTTGTAATCTGATGTAGTCCGATAAGATAAGTAGTCCGGTGAAGCTGTGAAGACCCTGCAGGGTCAATATCGTAGTCAGTTCGAGAAAAAATAAAATAAAAAAATGTAATCTGATGTCGTAACAAACATTCTTGTGCTCTTAAATCGCAAACGCTGGCTAAACCTTACGAGATAGATCGAGATGCGCTAGGTACGGAATTGTATATCTTAAAAAGATCGATATAAAAGTCCGCGATATATTGATCTCTAAAGGATAACCCACAGTAATCATTTTTATCTTTTTACACAAATAATTGTGTTATTTACCAGGCTACTTTATACAATACAGTATTATTCCTTATCCAATTAAATACATTGCATATGATGTACATGTGTAGATCACAACTGCCCTAACAGTATTTCATTAAAATCGATATCGACATTGCATCCATGCGAAGCACTACATGACAGTCTAAGGTCCCGCCAAAAGAATTATAGGGATTCTAAAGTTCTATTGTCCAGTTAGAACTTTTAGTCTGACAGAAAGACAAGCAGATGTTTCAACAACAGAATAACAAAAGAAACTAAGTAAAAAGATTCCTCCATTTTTTTAATGCTGTGCTCGCAAGACCTTGTTCGCAAGGCCGTACAACGATTATCTGACGATATACCTTTCATTTTTTTTTTTTTGCGTAACTACAATCTGTGAGCGGTTATTTTGTTTAACTACAAGCAAATTTATTTTCTTTGTTTGTTCAAATATCAATTCCTTCATTTGCATGATGAATATAGTCATGAGTATTGTCAAACAAGGAATAAACGTGTCGTCGCATAACTTACGAATGTTTAGCATAATTTTAAGGATTCTTCGGTGTTAGACAGTACACCCGTTCTTTGTTTATAATCTTTGAAGTGAAACTTTTCACGGCAAGATAGGTAAAAATTTGCGTTTCGCCTTAAACGTAAGGTATGTATTTAAGTGTGTTATGTATGTATACGTCTCTGTCTGGTTCTAGAAGTATACAAAAATGAGTAAATGTTAAGTTAAGTATTTGTACTAAGGGACTTCGTATGAGCACTCTCATATATATAATTTAATGCATATAAGCCACAGAAGTTCTACTTCCTCCGCGTATACATGCTGACACATACAATGTAAAAAAATAATTAATTATATCATAGTAAATTGATGGTGCTTTTCCTGAGGGTAAGCACAGTAGTATAAAAAAATGGTGACCACTTAGAAGTATATAAGCCATTGGCAGCCGACCTGCAAGCCTCGCCTATATACACTGGCTGATCCTCAAACCGGACAAATTAATAGGGTAATCACTATAATTGGTTTATCACCATGTGTCCGGTAGTGGCGATCCCCATCTTTCCGTTTGCTATGCAACCTGTTAGAACAATAGTTAGTGGTTGGAAACAATGACCACATTTTACAAAATTATATTCTTGCATCACTATTTTTAAATGATTTCTATTGCGCATTCATATAATTTTCACATTACCTTAAATCACATAAAATAGCGTTTTGTAGGCTTATATTATAAATGTGATCTTAGGTGATGCTGTAGTCAAAAACTCGTTAAGCCTAATGGGATTGGCTGTTAAATAGATACATAGAATGCTCGACGATAGATTCAGAGTGGTATCTATTCGAGTGATTATTAGAATATGTTCCATTACCATAGTATTGTGGGTGCACGCACACATACTTGTATATTCATAAGGAGTTAGATATAAGAAACTTATATTGTAATAAACAGATACTTGGCTTGCAGCTCTCGTGCCTATCATTTCATATCCCAGTAGGGAACCCTACACTATGATTTCCTCATGATATTTCACTTCATCGAATATTCAGGCTTATAGTAGAATTAGAACCCAACGTTCAAAAACTGTTCTTTTAACTCTACCATTTATTGACAAATCGTTTCTATGTCCGTTACTAAGAGTTTAAGCATTTACCTAGTTCCTATCGACTACTTTTGTGGTTCACGTAAACTTATTAATAAGCAAGACTGTTGTCGCAAGGGAAAGTATTGTAAGAAAACCAAAACGATTGACATAATATCACTACTATCATCACTACTTGTACTGGGTAAGATATATTACATCGAGAATCGGGGTCATGAGTAGTTCCCTGACTTCCTTTCGTGAAGAGGTTTTTCCCTGGTACATGTGACACATAAGGTAAACCGTAAATGCCAAATAATTGTCTTGTCACAGTGAAAAATCATAAGCAACCTTAACATTTGAGTTTTTGGCGAGATATTAGTATGTCATGTAGTGGATTTTATATTATACTAGCTGTACCCGCAGCTCCGCACGCGATGTTTAAATTTGTATTAAAGAAATATGAAATTATGAGACCATCTACAATTATAGAGATGCCCGTTAAAAACAATTGTAAGTACGACATGCACGTCCCTTACAGTAAAATGTAACTTATACATTAGATATATAAATACAAACAGTGTGGCAAATGAGATTTATCATCAGCAACATATTTGGAACCTTAACCTACCATATCCCCTCAGTACTCACTTACACTGTATAAGGAACTAATGAAAAAATGACTTAAATACAGATAATGATATAATATATATATATAAATATATATATATATATATGATATAATATTAGCAATAAGTAATACGTTTATGGTCTAATATCTTATTAGAAAAACCCCTTCCATTTTTAAAATTATTATTAATTATTATAATGATATGTAAACAATGAATGAGCTGACGTCTTGAAATCTTGCATAAATATAAATCCAGATATTAAACGTTATATCTATCTAAGCAGTTTTTAATATTTGACGATTTAAATAAAACAAATTAGCCGCCAAAATGACCAAAAAGACAATATAACTCAGAATACATACATACAGATATATGAATTTCAATTATATTTATTCTTGGAGTACAGTACAACGCACGTCTGACACACATGTTTAAAGTGAACATCACATATTTTTGCTAATTTTCATGCAGACGAAGTCGTGGGTAACAGCTTATCTAAAATAGAATAACCTAAACTACTTTTTATATGGTCAGCTATCTGTCAGTGAAAGTCCACAAAATTTCCTGGAAAGATCTAGCAAGAGGGTCACCATCTTGTTAGAACATTAAAATGATCACAAGAAACTTGTAATATAACCTACTCGACAATGACATTGATAATCTAAAAGATTTGTTACCAAAAAAAACCTTAACATTTATATTTCTTTACTAACATTACTATATATATCATATCCCGGTGGTTTAAGCTTATCTTAGCCTGTCTCTCAAACTACCAGTGAGAGTTTAAAAAATATTTTTCCCATTTTCTAGTATATTTATTAGAGATGCTATAAGGCTATCTACCATTAAGCTACGTTAGCTGTGTTAGCTTGTCCTGCAGCACTGCGCAAGGTAACATTCCCTACTCAACATGTGTGCTTTATACGTAACTTCTTTAAGCTTATACATATAATAGCGTTGAGAGTATTCTACATTTAAGCAATCAAACGAATGAAATATTGCTATTCAGTTAGATTAGTAACAAAGTGTACAAATGGTTTTTCGACAATCGAATCAGTCACGTGCAAAATGATGTTTATATCCGGCACGTTGAGAGGTCGCGGATGCTATTCACACGAACTAACAACCGTGTAAATAATACCGACGCCTGCACAGATGCGCAGATAAACGGCCACTTTGTTACAAATACTGATTCGTTTCTTTTGATAGTTTTTAAACAAGTTTTTCCATGTAACTGTTATTCGTTATTCAATTCTTTTTTCACTGTTGATTTTTCAGTACGTCGATATTCCATTTTGGATCGGAATGTATTTATTTATTTTGTATTTTGCACCCGGCTCAGCAAGTTTTGCGTTGTAGCAGTCAAGGAGCTAAGTTTATAAGCAAATAAATAAACTGCAGTTTCAACTATCCTACTTCTAATTACTACTACTAAATCTACTTCTAATTAAAAAAAACTAATATACAACTAATTTTGTTCCAGAAAAAAAAGGGACGAGTTCATTTTAAGACGGTTTAGTGGCTTGTGGCGGTTCGAAGCGACGCGCCGTGAGGTAACGGGCGGCCCGCGCCTTCCTGTTCATATATTTGCTACTGCAAATATTGCTCGTTAACCTTCAAATCACAGAAGTGATACTATACACAAATGATATCATAAAAATAATGTTATACTGCAGAGATTTAAATTAATACATTTATTTAATTCTTGTAAGTTGCAGTGCGCCGGTTCGACTTTTATCTAAAATTGTAATATTATTGGCGTAGGTACTATTTTTTCTCATACACTACTAATCAGCAAATTTGCGAAACTATGAGAAATAAAGTATGGAAAAGTTATAGTGGAAAATAACTATCAAGTTAACGTTAGTTTTCAATCTTTACTCACGACGTTCAAATTTCAAACATTGTTGTTAAATTAGGTGATTTCTCTATTTTTATCGTTGCTCGCGCGATACAGACTGCAGTGACAAAATTTAACATCACTAAGACAACATTACACATATCTCCTCCACACACGTGCACGCATACACGCTTACACATGAAAGTGGAAGTGTTTTTTTTACCCTTATCAAACTGAAATAGTTTAGAAAATTATCCGATACGAAATACGATAAGAGTTGTTGAGGATGTATGCTTGGTACGCATATATGTTTCAACAACTCATATATGTATGAAGCTTAGCTTAGGTTAGCTCAGATAGGTCGCGAATTCGGGGCACCGGTGTGGGCTGACGCCCTCGGTGCTGACTACGTGCGCGCGCTACGTAAGGCACAGCGCACAGTGGCACTGAGGGCAGTCCGGGCGTACCGCACGGTGTCCTCGGCGGCAGCCTTCACGCTCGTCGCCTCCCTGCCCTGGGAGCTGGAGCGTCGCATTTTAGTTGCGGCGGTGGGGAATGTCGGGGGAATTTATCACTGGCGAGTGTGGTCTCGGACATGCTCGGTAGCGAACTGGCGTGGCGAGCAATGGCCTTCTTCTGCGAAGAAGTCATCTCGCAGAAGGAGGTGGCGGAGAGGGCCCGTGAGGCAGACCCACTAAGTGGCCGTCTCCGCCAACGGAGGACCGGCAGGAGGAGGCGGCGCCTTGCCCAACTCCTCCTTCCACCGTAGCCGGACCTGAGGGGATGGGCCGGGGGGGGGGCTTATCTCCTCATTGTACAGGTCCGGCGGACGAAGAGAGGCAGCCGATGTGTACCCGGTCTGCCTCTCTATAGGTAGGAGCCCGGTGGTCACCTTCCGCCGGGCGGACCGTGGGGGCGGCTCTACAAGGTTGATTAGCTTGAACGATCCCTTGCCGCCCCCACAAAACGGTCTGTCGGTACACCGTGGGGTTTTAGTCCGTGCGACTCGGACATAACCCACTCCCCCGGGAGGGTGGCGTAACCATAAGGGATTTCCGCACGTTAAAAAAAAAAAAAGATAGGTCGCGAATTGCGTGTATCAGGCAACAGCCTAGTCCGAGGTGTGCCGCGCACCCTTGAGCTAGCTGTCAAATAAAATCGGCTGAGTGCCTTGCGCTCGCCTTAGTAGTCCGGTGAAGCTGTTAAGAACTTGCTAGTTCAATAGCGTAGTCAGTTCGAGAAAGGAAATAAAAAAATCTATTTTTATCTCTCTGTAAAAATTGTAGGGGTTTAAAATGAAAACGACAAATTCTTCAAAAGTATCAACGGATTAAAATAAAGTAAATTTTCAAAAAAAAGTATTAACCGACTTCAATATCAATCAAAAACCCATAAGGCACTAAAAAGCGGAAAATAAATAGTTTATCAAAAATAAAACATATGAATATGTGTGCTACCTAGAGATGTACTGGAAGTCGGTACCAACCAAAATTGTTGTATTACAGAGACGCGAGAGTGGACTTAAACTTTGCACCTGTAGATGATATGATTTTCGGTTTAGTTGGCACCGACTTCCAATACATCTCAAGGTAGCACACATATTCATATGTTTTATTTTTGATAAACTATTTATTTTCCGCTTTTTAGTGCCTTATGGGTTTTTGACTGATATTGAAGTCGGTTAATACTTTTTTTTGAAAATTTACTTTATAAATAAACAAGTTTTCCATCTTCACATGAATCTAATGTATATGGTGTTATAAGCTTTCAATTAATCTATATAAGTACTAGCTTACCCGACCACACGTTGCTGTGCCTGAGTAATCAAAAAAAAATTGAAAATCAAAACGTGGTGCCATCTATGAGACATTTATAACATTTGGTCCTACAATTTACTGTCAACAAACTAATTTAAAGCGCCATCTGTTCGAGACTGATGAAACTTACAATTAATGAGAATAATAATTAACATTGATAATCATTTAATTTGTAATTAAATAGTATTGAGGCCATTAATTAATTAATCGAAATATAAATTATCTTATATCGCAAGTTAGACCAAATACTACATATAAATTATAATATATATCTAATTATACATGCCAACTTTCATGAAGATTGGTTTAGTTTCGAAGTTCATCATGGACAAACATCGTGACACTGATGCAAGTGTCTATGGACAGTGGTGATCACTTAACATCAGGTGACCCACCTCGTTTGCCTCCTATGACAAAAAAAAAATGAACTATCTAACACTGAAATAATTTTTCAAACGGGACCATTACTTCCTGAGATGAGCGCGTTCAACCAAACAAACAAACCCTCCAGCTTTATAATATTACTTTACCCTAGCTGACCCGTGCAACTTCGTCTGCACCAAATCGGTTACTAGCGGTTTCAATTGTATTTTTAAACGCAAATAATCTTGACAAACCTTAAAAAAAAAAAAAAAAAAAAAAAAAAAAAAAAAATACAGACGAATTGATAACCTCCTCCTTTTTTTGAAGTCGGTTAAAAAATATGAAAAAGGGTAATTCAAAGTGTTTTTATATGGATCATGATTATAACTGGAAGTTTTGTTCAATATTGTACGAATTGAAGAACGTTTTTAGACAACAAAAGAGCTACCTTTATGCTAGATTAGATTCAGAGTGAAAGTGAGAGAGACAGTTTGGTAGTAATCGTTATAAAATCCAGAAGACAGATTAAAACTCCTCGACCCAACCAGTTAATCACGAATGACCAACCAAAATCTGAATGTTCCAGACAAGCTTTAACTTTGGCCAATATTTCAATGCTGTATTACAAAAAAAGTTGTAATAACTAGAAAGCTCGGAGCTTTTGGCGGGATCTTGGAATGTCATGTAGTGGATTTATATTTTATGTATAATCTTGGGTTATTTGGATTTATATTTTGTAATATTGGTGGTGTTATACGTAATATAGTTTGGTTATTGTGCACAAGAGAATTCGAAGGGAAATAATACCACGGAGCATGGATCCTTGTCATAAAAACTCCCTGGTAAGTACTAACACGACGGTCACAATCTTTTAGTTCATTGAAATACTCTTAAGAAACGTTATTATCCTCTCGACAATGGCAGTAATAATTTTCCAGAAGATTGTTTGCCAAAAATAAAATAATAATAATAAGTATATAGCTTAGCGGAGCTTAATCTATATATACATATAATAAAAATAAAGTGTATGTATGTAATATCGAAATAATTTTTTTTAACTGATTGGGTATGAAAGTATACACGCTTCTGATAACAAAAATGCAATTTTTAAAATTTTTGTCGGTCTGTCTGTCTGTTTGTTCCGGGTAATTTTCGAAACGGCTGAACCGATTTTGACGGGAATTTTACTGGCAGATAGAAAAAATTACAGCGCGTTACTTTAAATTAAACTATCTGTTAACCGCGGCTTTGTCTGCCATGCTATCTTTAAAACGGTTGGGCCGATTTCCACGGTACTTTCACTGACAGATAGTTGACCTTATAAAAAGTCATTTAAATTTAGACTAGATGTTAACCGTGGCTTCGCCTGCAGTGCTATCTACGAAATGGTTGGACTAATCTTCACGAAACTTTCACTGAGAGATAGCTGATATTATAAAAAGTAATTTAGGTAACTTTAATTTATACTAGCTGTTAACCGTGGCTTCGCCCGCAGTGCTATCTCCAAATCGATTAGACTTATCTTCACGAAATTTTCACTGACAGATAGCTGACCTTATAAAAAGTAATTGAAGCAATTTTAGTTTATACTAGCTGTTAACCGTTGCTTCACCCGCAGTACTATCTTCAAAACGGTTCGATCGATCTGCCCATAACTTTCACTGGAAGATAACTGATCTTACAAAAAGTAATTTAAGCAATTTTAGTTTAGACTAGCTGTTAGCCGTGGCTTCGCCCGCAGCACTATCTTCAAAACGGTTCGATCGATCTTCACATAACTTTCATTGGCAGATAGCTGATCTTATAAAAAGTAATTTAAACAATTTTAGTTTATACTAGCTGTTAGCCGTGGCTTCGCCCGCAGTACTATCTTCAAAACGGTTCGATCGATCTTCAGATATCTTTCACTGGCAGATAAACTGATCTTATAAAAAGTAATTCAAGCAATTTTAGTTTATACTAGCTGTTAGCCTTGGCTTCGCCCGCAGCACTATCTTCAAAACGGTTCGATCGATCTTCAGATATCTTTCACTGGCAGATAAACTGATCTTATAAAAAGTAATTCAAGCAATTTTAGTTTATACTAGCTGTTAGCCGTGGCTTCGCCCGCAGTACTATCTTCAAAACGGTTCGATCGATCTTCAGATATCTTTCACTGGCAGATAAACTGATCTTATAAAAAGTAATTCAAGCAATTTTAGTTTATACTAGCTGTTAGCCGTGGCTTCGCCCGCAGTACTATCTTCAAAACGGTTCGATCGATCTTCAGATATCTTTCACTGGCAGATAAACTGATCTTATAAAAAGTAATTCAAGCAATTTTAGTTTATACTAGCTGTTAGCCGTGGCTTCGCCCGCAGTACTATCTTCAAAACGGTTCGATCGATCTTCAGATATCTTTCACTGGCAGATAAACTGATCTTATAAAAAGTAATTCAAGCAATTTTTTCCTAAAAAGATCTTAGATTATAAACGTATTACGTAAAGTGTTCCATAATACAATTTCTTGCGGAACAGATAAACGTTTATTTTTTGTATACTCACAAAATCTTAATTATAATAATGGTAATGTATATTAAATATAATGTAAATCTTAATAATAATAGTTTAAGTTGTTGTTTCGTTAGTTCCTTATACAGTGTAAGAGAGCACTGAGATATTTATATGGTGGGTTAAGGTCCCAAATGTGTTGCTGATGACAAACCTCATTTGGCACGCTTTTTGTATTTATATATCTACTGTACACGTTACATGTTACTTTTAGTGGCGTGCGCGTCGTACTTACAATTGTCTTTAAAGAGCGTTTCTGTAATTGTACATAGTCTCACAATTCTATAATTCTTTAATACGATTTAAAAAAACGAGTGCGGAGCTAACAGCTAGTTTATTTAATATAATTAAAGTTGTATTACGAAACAACTTATTGTCTATCAGTCAGGAAAACCAATATTAACACTCTACAGGCACTGTGACTATTTAATCGGGCAGAGCTTCGCCCTACAATAACTTCGCCACAGGAGTGACCGCTGACCTTTTTCTTTTCTCGAACTGACTACGCTATTGGCCTTTTTGGAGGCCTCTACAGCTTCACTGGACTACAGGATGACCGCTGACCAACGGCATCTTTCCTTTTATAGGTCGAACTATCTAATTGGGTGGCGCTAGTGTCAATCGTAGCGTCTCGAACTTATTGTAGCGCGATACCATTTTAGTCAGTAAAAATATTAATAAAGGCCATATCAAATCATTAAAATTAATTACAAAAATAGAAATCACGACAGTTGTACATAAGATAAATACTTTAATGAAGTAGCGATGTTTTTCCCGTAAAAGGAATTTGCAGGATCAGCGATCTCACGGCCCGTATCCGGTGGTCACTCGGCTTACGGATCGCGGCGTTGTATTTTTATACGTTTTTAACTATTTGTACAACAGTAAACTTTATTAACATACATGTTACTTTGTAGCACACTATAACATGATTTATGAAAGAGCACTTCAAACATAACTTGAATTGTATTAACGCACGCTACACTGTCATATTGGTCGTTGACGTAAAAGTCAACGAATGCCAACAGTCTAATGGACCTACCACTGAAAATAACCAATAATTAAAAAGTAAAGAAAAACTATCAATACATTATTAGAATAAAACAAAAATAGATAGCGTGTGTGCGACATACGTTAATATCCAATGGGATGCTAATAGACTAGTGCAACCATCGTTTAAAAATATGAAGGATATTACATAAATAATTGTTATATAAGAATTATTTTTGTTATATAAATCGTTAAATTATCGATATTATAGAATGCGTTTAAGAACGTAGGCCGTAGCGGCCTGCTATTTTCAGAATACGGATTAACAGTTGTTGTGGTGACAGAAGTCCAGCTATAAGAGTTATTTTTTGGCCGCATCAATTATACGAGATCCCCAGGTACAGGGGTTGATATGTATAAGGTAAAATTCGTACCTGCAATACCTTATCTAGAGTCTCAATAATTCTTATTAATAAGAGGCCCGTAATAAATTAGTGATAAAATAACGAGTGTTTCTAGTTCTTAGCATGGTAGCATGGTATATTCAACACCCAATAAATATTGGGATCGGGTCCCTTAAAGGCGGCACCATTATAGGAATATAACGGCAAATACTAGATAACTAGGTATTCAATCTTTGAATCTAAACCACGATTTGCCGAAACAATTCACGTGTACGTTTATTTTTTATCAGCATTTGGGGACTCCCCATAAATTAGCAAAAAAAATTAAGAGAAAGAAATAAATTCAAAAAGCGATGACGGTTAGTTGATAACGTGTTCGGACACCGCGTCAATCTACGGAGTTTCGAATCCTTGCAACTTAATCAGAAGGAGTAAAGGAGAACATCGTGATGGAACCATAGCATGGTGCGAGGGCTTTTTTCTAGCCCACCTGGCTAGTTATCATCCTCAAGCCAAAAAACTGTTCCTAAGTACCTATTGGTGTGTTCCGGCGGCTACACTTGAAAGCTATTACTTCAAGGTTTAGCGTGTTTGCCATCTTAAATCACATCGTCTTTTAACATTTAAATAAAAAATAAATAATAAAAAAACATCAGTTGAGATTTTGGTTTGACGCAAGTTAATAAATATTTGAAAAATTTCTAGGACACAGTTACTTAATTGTTGTTCCTTTAAGGAATATCCTGTATTTAGCAAAATTGTAGTCATATTAACGTGTATTAATTACCCGACAGAGCTTTTACTCGGCTTCTATTATGAGTAAAGTGATAAAAATAGCTGATAACACATCGACGTGTCTACAAATACACTTGATTGTAGATTATTTTAATGGGATTTCAATCTGATATGACTAATACGAATACGAATACGAAATAATACGAAGTGACTATACACTGTTGGCCGGAGTTGTTAGCTACTGTTCATAATCTATTTATTTATATAACCGTTTTATATACTCATTTTCAGTCCGTTTGCGTGTCCGTTAGTTCCGTAGTTATATGATTATGAATATTTGACAACTCAGAGCATTTATACTACATATTCTGGTCGGAATATCTAACAAATGGAATTTTTGTGCATTTGTTAATCAACGTAGATATGCACTAGAGCGGTGTTTTTATTTATTTTTACGTATGAAAATTATCCAACAAGGTTTTATGACAATTTACGTTCGGTGCAATTTTAAAATAAATACGTATATAGTAAAAAGCACCTTTTGTAACTTTGCGTAAGGTTAAAGGATGCCCATTATATACGTGACGTCGTCAAACGAGGAGGAGGTCAAGCCGAATCTCAATTAATCTCACCAAAATCACGCAATTATTTTCGAGCAAAATAATAATTCTAGACTAAAATATGTCAAAATCTGACACAATTCTTCTTTATAATAAAATTCAAGAATTGTAGTTATTTAGTATCGATATATCAACATAGAATGAGATAATAACTGTAATAATAGTAAAAAGAATAAAGCAATTTTTTTTTCAATAATTCCAACGCATATTTCATATAATAAACATTTTTAAAGATCTCATGTGAGATTAGAGAAGGGAGAGGGTCGAGACAAATCTCACGACAATTCACTAGGTCACTAGGGAGGGAGAGGTGGCCAAAAAACCCTCACGTAATTAATGGAGACCCGCTTATACGAAGTGTTTGGGTTAAATTTCTTCTCGCGTTCTCTAGTCATGTAGATCAGAGTGAAGTTGAATGGCACTAGGAAATGTGGTAACGTGTGGTGACGCAAGGTGTTCCGGCGCGCGCGCACGTTGACCCTGACCGGGCGGGGAAAGTGGGCGGGCGGGCGGACCAGGTGGGTCTAACTAACTAGTATACACGTAACTAGTATACAGCTCTCGTTTCATACGATTTGTATGGACTGATTAACTTATGTAATTTTGTTAGTTGTTTCCGCTTATGTCTTTGAAGATGAGTTAAATATCGTAAAGAGATATTTAAAAAAAAACAATACATAATCTTTCGCATCATGACTATCATTATTTATATTATATTAATTATTTATATTTATTTATTTATTTACAAGGTACACATTACAGATAATAAGTAACTATGTTTACAATTACAATTTATAGTTTATTTTTTGACAGCTATATTATCCAAAACTATATGCATGCACATCTATACTTAACAAATATAATCATACAATCTTATAAACGTATGCTAACTTAAAAATATATATGACATTAAGGAGAAAACCTGTGTTTATGGACTATGTGACGAAATTTACTCAGACTAAGATGAAATATATCTATGTCGATATCGGCACAGCAGGAGACGCAATTAATTATATGAGCGACACATGTTAGCAATCGGATTATTAAAGGAAACGTTATTTATATAGAAAGGAATATGAAACAGTCTAGTACAACGACCGCGAAAGTTGGTGTTAAAATTAAGCAAGTATAGTAATTGTGGACAGTCTATAATATAATTAACTATTTTATATAGGAAAGTTAATTCACTTGCTTGCCTTCTGCTAGACAACGATGAGATTTTAAAATATTGAGCACGTTCAAGATAACTAGGGAGTTTTCTTAGCATTCCATGTCCAAGACATAGTATCTTTAAACAGCGTGTCTGAATTCGTTCAATATTCTTTATATGAACTGAGTAATATGGAGACCAAACTACGGAGGCGTATTCGAGTATAGGCCTTACTAGAGTTTTATACAGATAAAACATAGACATTGGCCTCATAAATATCTTAGTTATACGAAATAGAAAACCAAGGATCTGATTACTTTTACTAATAATGTGATTGAAGTGTGGACGGAAGGATAATTTACTATCAAACATGACACCAAGATCTCTGGCGACTTCCTTACGTTCAATTGAGTAGTTATTTATTTTATAATTATACTGAAACTTGGGGATTGTAGTTGCAAAAACACTTTTTAATATTCAGATACATGTAGTTTAAATTCCACCATTCGTTGATACTGTCAATATCGTTTTGCAATAGAGAACAGTCGTTACTATTACGTATTGTTCGAAAAACTTTCAAGTTATCAGCATATAACAAGCAATCACTATGGAGGTAGTTAACTAAATCATTTATGTATAATATAAACAGTAAAGGTCCCAAATGTGAACCTTGGGGTACCCCCGAAGTAACGAAGATGCATGACAAATACCCTTTGATTGCAACTACTTGACTGCAGCGAGATATGTAAGATTCCACCCAACGAAGTAGGTTTCCATGGATTCCATATGCACAAAGTTTTTCAATGAGATGAGTATGATCAAACGCCTTAGCAAAGTCCATATAAATGGAATCCACTTGCAGACGATTGTTAAAGGAATTACAGATATAACTTTTATATACAAGCAGATTGCTAATTGTAGAACGACCACTAACAAAACCATGCTGGAAAAGAGAAATATGTTGTTTGAGGTGATTGTATATACAAGGGTAGATGAGAGACTCAAATATTTTACCCATGCAAGATAGAATACTTACAGGTGTATAATTTTCACATTTGGTTTTACCACCAGATTTAAATATAGGAATTATAAATGCATTTTTCCAACGAGCAGGAAAAACACCAGAAGCCAGAGATTTGTTAAATATAATTTAAAGTGGTTCACTTATTTCATAAGCTCACGCCTTAAGAAAGTATGAAGGTATATTATCAGGACCAGCTCGTTTATTGTGATCGAGTTTTTTTTTAAATATAATTATACTAGCTAACCTGACCACGCGTTGCTGTTGCTTAGTTATTACATGATGACTTTAATAAAACACGTGTGCTCCATAGAATAAATTGGAGTTTAAAAAGAAATTAAAACGTGGCACCGTCTATGAAACATCCATAACAGTCGGCCCTACAGTTGTAGTAGTAATGTCAACAAACAAATTTAAAGCGCCATCTGTTAGCGACTGACGAAACAACATCAGTTTAACAACAAATTACAACAAACAATAAATTAATAACAATAATCAACATTGGCAATTATTTAAGTTGTAATTTAAAAATATTGAAGCCATTAATCGAAATATAAATTATCTTATCTCTCAAATTATACCAAATTATACATAAATGCAAACGTTCCATGCAGATCGGTTGAGTAATTTCGGAGTTCACCGAGGACAAACATCATTACACTGGATTTTTGTATATGTAATAAGATATTTACTGTATGTTTTAGCTAAGACTTTTGTCACGTTGTAAATTCCAACCGTGTTTGAATCGAATAACTTTATTTAATTGTTTAATAATATACATGTTTAATAATACCGTTGTAAGGTACAACACTACACATTTCACAGACAATCTATTATTAATATCACCGTTCTTTATCAGAATTAGTAGTAAATAATTATCTGTGGCTCATACGGTGATTTCCTCCACGGATTAATAGTCTGTTGCGGGGTGTGGCCGCGGTCAGATTTTATTTTGCATATAAGTTTAGTCAAGTTAATTAAAGTCATTGTCTTCATTATATATTAAAAGACCGTAATAATTTTAAAACGTTAATCAATACAATCTGTAATTGTGACCTTTGATTCAGTACAAATTCACTAATTATTTGATTAGCTCCGACGCTCGCGTCGTCCGAATTTGATTTCTTACTCTGGTATCCCGTGCACTGTCATCTGACGGACGGGGTGCCGGGTCGTTCTATGGCAAACGACCTTTTTTGTTTTGGAGCTGCCCGAGTAAGGAGTTGTGTTTTTCCTCTCCGCTGCAGCCAAGTGTTGGTGCTGGAGGTAGCCCGAGTGTTCACTCAGTTTCCGGAGTTCTTGGTAGACTCGATTCTCCGGCAGGACGGCGGTTGCATTGTTCGACACGTCGTGATTTTTCTCATAAAAACCCCGATGAATGAGGTTTTTCCATTTGGATTTTATTCAATTAATTACTGAGGCCCGCTGCTGAGTTAGAGACTCAGCAGACTGCAGCGAGTATTGCGGTGCTTAGCTGACCAGCCAGTTTGGGCGCTCGCTGACCCTGCACCCCCTTTGGTAACCCCTTGGTGGCCCCTTGGATCCCACGGAACTTGATGTTAGCGGCAGACGCTCCTAGCAGATAAGCTTATTATAATTTATTAGTTTAAGTTCGGTGGACCCCTTTCCTTTACACAAGCCTGGTTTTCCCACTCCGTGAGAATTGTAATATTTTGTCATTATTATATTTTATATTATTGTTATATTAAACGGTTGCACTACTGCCAGAAGTTTTTCTTTTACTCCAGACCCACAGTGCTACACTTTTCTTTAAACTTTAACAATCTGAGTAGTCCGGTGAAACTGTTAAGACCTTGCTAGGTCAATAGCGTAGTCAGTGCAAAGAAAAAAAACAATCCGATGTCCGCAGGTTAGAACCCGTATGTACCAACGAATTTTTCGGAATTCCCGTGCTGTTACTAATCTAAACTGGTTCGGCTGACGGTAAAGGAAAACATCGTGTGGAAACATGATACTGAGAAATGTTCTTATAGTACCGTCGTAAGTGGCAAAAATATAGAACTGTGGATTTCTCGGAATTTGTAATTGCCAATACGTTGTGGGATGGCGTGGCGATTATGCCCATACCTTCCGTCGGGAAGAGGTATATAGTCCTGCAGTGGCTCTCTTGCTGATTCTAGCTGATGATGATAACATAACATAAAGTTGATAATCAAACAGTAATAAGTAGTATACATTATAATTAAGAAATATGTGTATTTAGTCACAATTTTTAACATAAAACCATTTTACGGCTTAAAGGCCAAATGCCGCCCTCAAATTTTAGGCACTAGGCCTCAAACAAACGTGTCCGTCCCTACAAAGGACGCTAATATACTTAAATTGTTTAGTGTTTAGTTTATTATTATAAGAGAATTATAGAAATATAGAAAGTATTCCTCACTTTTTTGCATTAAAGTTTATTTTTGTTAGTAACTCTCTATAGGTTTTTTAACTATAATATTATTGACTCCAAACGAAATTAAATTATAGAATAATATACTTATGCTGTCATATGTATAACTTGTAAAATTAAGTAATTTTTTATTCCGTTAGTTCTGGTCGAAACATTACATCTTGGGAAAACAACTTTATTGTCGTCAGTTCTTACCAAGAAATATGCAATATTTCATATTATTCAGACGTTTAGTAGTTGAAGAACATAAAAAAATATTCTGTTATAAAGATAAACCAATTAAGCTAATAAATAACATGTTTAGAATTACATTACCGAGGGTTGGAACTGTTTTTAAACAAAATACATGCAATAAGCGATAAAAAACAGTATTGAAATAGAAAGAATTGTATTTTTTCTACAAGTAGTAGTGTGAATCATCAACGTATCTATATATAAAATGAGACTCGTCTGGCTTGTTAATAAATGTGTAGTGACTTGCGCGCCAACTGTCAGATTTTTACACAAAGAAATCCGTATTTCTGTCTATTATACTTAGGTATAAAAACTGCAAATAGAACAGAAATTATTTTTGTTCTAGGTCATAATGTTTTTGTTTCCACATCTACCAGTTTGCGAGTTTCTAATTAGTGTATCTACTGTGTATGCGTTTCTTCATTTCCTTTTTTGTAATCTGTTTTAGTATATTCTAATCATACAGTTTTATTAAATCTGTAACGGACTAAACCAAGTTTTGACTTTGATTACGTATTTCGCTAAAGCCAAGTGTTAGCAGAAATGAGTAAGTATCTGCTTCAATATGGCAGACATAAATGACGTACTAATCATAACTGAGCTACAACAGAGCAGCCCCTCTGTATATATAGGTACTGCTGCATCTTTATAAAATATGATAACCTATTAAGAGGTAAACTTGCAAATAACATATATGTACTTTAAATACTAGAAAGAATAAAGGATCTAGGATTTACATAAAATTTGAATAAGTTGCTAAATTTCTGCGTAAACGCTTTAAAGAACTAACATCAAAGAAAACTCGAGATTCTTTATATAATCTTTTCTTCTGTAGGGCGCGATATGTGCATTTAATATTATTATATTAATGTGAACTACTCGGATGTTGTATGCACTTGTAGGCCAAGGGGACTTGATGTTTGTACACCAAGAAACTTGATCCATCGCACCGCGTCAGAGCGAACGCACGTATTTCAGCTCCCTTGCCCTCCTTATTGAATTACTTCAATGGATTTATAAGTGTATGCAGTTGCATAATAACCGCCGTGCTCTCGATAAAACCAGCTGTATTTAAAATAATCTTAAAAGTATTAGTAGATATTAAAGATAGGCCGGTTCGTTGTGATATCGGGTGGTAAAATAAGCTAAATTATGCGTTTTAGCTTAGTGTCTTCCCATAAGACATTGGTGGCTTAATTAAAGAAATTCGCGATGGTGTAAGGCATCAGTTTCGTAGAATTTCGATCTGGTATTTTTTTGATTTGGTTAATTTAATTGGTAATACTGTTGACTGATCAGTGTTGAAATATTATTTTGGGGGGAACGAGATGTCCGCGAAGTATTCTGATAGCTTTCTTACTAAGAAAGTGTAGTACAGAAACGTAGAATTATTCATTCTTTACATGTTAAAAAAAGTAGGAAAATGTTTTTGTTGTTTAAGATTTCACGTCTTAACTACACTACAGATCGTCATGAAATTTCACAGGCACTATGTCAGGGGTAGAAACTATAGGGTACCTGCCGTTCAACTAAGATATACTACCCCCGAGGGATAGATCAAATCCACATTAATGCGGACGAAGCAGCGAGCAAAAACTAGTTATATAATAATAATAAAATAAACTTAATCGCTCATTGGACCAAAATCAACGTGATAAAGCGAGTACCTTAGTCAGGAAATAAAGTATGTTAGGGCGAGGAGCAAGTTCTTGTCTTACATATGTTTCGTGTGCCCGTTTGCGGGAATAAAGTTTTTGGTTAGATCACCATTATTTTATTTCTGTGTTACAATAGTGTTATTGTTTACCATAACTGAGTGTCTGAACGTGTCTGGCTCTCAAAGTCTTTTACAGAAATAATTCAATTCAAATGTGCTGATTCGCACACAATAAGTTGGGCGACATAGAAATAAAACTTACGAAATGTACGTAACAGTATATGATAAGAACGGTCCGATGATCCAGCCTGCCAATGTTTGTTCCCTAACCAGTAGCCGTCGGTCACTTTTCAGTCAATGCGTACTACTGATTGGCTGTTTTGTTACAAACTGATCAATAGTACGAATGTGAAATATACTTTTGAACCGTATTCAAAAAGCAGGAAGGAGGTTTTTCAACTCGGCTATATTTTTTTAACGTTTGTTACCTTAGTACTTCGTTATTTAAAAACCGATTTGGAAAATTCATTTTTTATTGGAAAGCAGATTTTCATTAGCATTCGAGCTTGGGTTTCGAAGATACTGTAGGGAACTTCTCAAAACCGGATAGGAAATTTACAATAAGTAATTGAGCTATTGGCAGTTTATGACAATCTAACTCTTGCGGAACCTGACTATGGTCAAAGTCGTTTTGGTGCATTATCTAGAATACATTTTTTTAAAGTCAGTTTTAGATTATGTTAAATTTTTCTTGTTATAAACACATTATATAATTTCAACTTTTGTTATTACAACTCTCCCCTGAGATGGTTATATAGAATTTATATATTTATAGTTATATAGAATAAATTCTATACGTAATTATGTACGTATATTTAATTTAGTTTTTACACGTAACAAAGCGCAGTGGCACGGTTAAAGAACAACTAACTAGTTATTAAATTCGGGCGATTATATAATTAGTGTAATAGTGTTAAAATGATTCTTCAAATTATTATTAAGGATTATATTTGTTATTGTTGGCAGCCAATCTTCTAGTAGATTATTACTGCAATTATCGAGTAGATAATGATATTATAAGTTTCTTGCGATCATTTCAATGAACAAATAGGATGGTGGCCGTCTTGTTAGAACTTCAAAGGAAATTTTAGTGGCAAATCAGAATCCATGCTCCGCGGTTTTATTTCCCATACACTTCACTTGTGCAAAATAACCAAACTATATTACGTAAAACACCACCAATCTTACAAAACATAGAGCCAAATAACACAAAATTATGAATAAAATCTAAAATTCACTACATAACATAAATAGATATAGAATATAAATAGATATAATAGATATACAGAGTTCGGATACCGCGTTGATCGACGTAGGTTGTAATTTTTGCGAATAAACTTGAGCTTTAAGTGAAGGAAAATAACGTAGCATAATGGTAGTGCTGTTTCTAAGAGACTTGAGAGCCTGGAGGAGGTTTAGTGTATTTACTTTCTTAAACCACGTCGTCATTTGTCATTCAACATCAGATTATGTTGTGGTCAAAGGCTATAAAGTACATAGTTACTAATGGTTATATGAAGTGGCAGGATTTTGACAAATTCGATGTGTAAATCAACATATGACATAGACGTAAACCCTCAATAAACCCACGACAATAGTGTCTGCGGTTGTTTAGTGCCGAATTATATCGGTCAGTTAGGTTTGTGTGACGGAGCCCTGACCTAAATACTTTAATTACCAGGTTAGGCTTTTAGTTCGAGGTCTCGCGGAATGGTTACGCTAACGAGTCTCTCTCGTCTGTGCAATTAAATTTTTAAGTGAAATCGTAATTACATCGGCTTATTATATTTGCTTCCATCGTAAGAGCAGCTACGTACATAACATAACAGCTTTTGTATGTCCGTATGTGTATATAATATCTAATAACACTAATAGCTAGTCTATTTCATACTTTATATGTTTTACCGTTTGTCTAGAATGCCGGCTGATGAGAAATTATGATTTTACTTAAAAACTATATGAGAACAGGCTCTCAAATGCAACTGCAGGTTTACGTCTACATTTGAGTGATGATAGATTTTGAACTTTAGGGTGATAGCAACAAAAAGCCTACACAATAAAAAAAATTCAATGATTACCACGTCACAGACAATCAGTTCACTCCATTTAACCTTTATGTCATATTACTGTACATTTAAACTATAAACTATGTTGTTTTTCTTTTATACTGTTAATTATGCTTATGAAAAGTCATTCTTGTTTAGAAATTGAACCCGCGATCTATCGCCTCAACGGTATGGGTGGTAGGATAACTACTATACACCGAGTGTAATACTCACAGTAGTGCCGTTTTGTTGCGCCACAATAACAAATATTACTTCCACTACGCCTTCACGCTTGTCCATTAAAGTGGGTACTTAATATATAATTGTAAATAGCATCGATTATTCCTAATGAAATAAATTATAGACAATTAATTAGAAATATTGCTTTACGAGGTAAGGCAAGCGATATATATTCAGTCTGACATGATGGAGCTTGTTGCGTGTAAAAACGCTGTAAACATAACAAATCGCGTCGGCAGAGGGCGCGGCCGCGGCGCTCTGACTGCGGCCTGACGCACAAGCATTTCTTTCATTTATAAAAATTTTAATCACTTACAATCCCATAACTTTTACTAATTGGAGGAATTATAATGGGAAAAATATGGATTTCTATTTCGAATTGTGATTAAATTGCTATTTATAGCGTCTCTGACATTGAACATAAGAAAATATCGTATAAGAAAATCGTTAAAACTTTTTTTAATTTTTGTCAAAGAAAACTGACTCGCGATCTTCAGACGTTATTAAAATGTGCATTAGAACAGTTGTATAAAACAAAACAAGTTGTACAGATATGGCTTGTGGGGCGCGGACGCGGAGTTTTTTACCCTTAAGGACGTGCTTTCAATTTTTATTGTCATTGGTTTACTAAGCTTTTTCTTTTTTATTTGTTGTAGTACAACAAAAGTGACATTAAAATGCTAGATGGTAAGGGTAATATAATCTGAAAACAACGGTATACAATGTCATGCCAGCTGTATACATCTTGGTTGCTGGCTGATTTCGGAACATGACACGTCTAAGCGTGCACACTTGATTAGAATTTACCTTTTTGCTGTGATAAAAGAACACAATCATTTTTTTAGCATTCCTAAACGCAGACACATAATATACTATTCGTAATACGTTCGTACAATGTTTATGTATTATGTTGATGGTATTTTCATTGAAATTGATGTGTCAACGTAAACGTATCTATTAAAGTGAATACGGTGCGGTAACCGGCCGGCGTTCCGTCCGGTCGTCCGGCCGCTCCCATTCGGCCCGGTCAAGGCCGGCGCGTCGTCAGCCTCTGCTATCTCGTTAAACCTGATACTCTAAACGTTTATGTTTCACCAGGTGAGTTCTTTGGAAATATTTTCAAGGATAGCTTAGACTTTTAACGGCTATTTAAGTAGTATGTATTGTATAGTGTTAGATTTTACAACAAAGTCTCAAACATAATACTGATTTGCCGGATTGTTTAAGCGTCATGTCAAGCGGGTTTTGTTGTCAAAAGGTTAGTATAGAGTGGATTCATAGGTGGTGGTGGTGGTAGGAACTAAATAAATTAAGCTGCATATAATATATAAAAAACTGCAAATTATGTTCGTAATCTAAAACTGTTACTAACTTCCGTCTCTATTAGAACGTGTGTGTTTACACCTTTATAATTACAATTCACTTCAATAAAAATCCGGTAAAGTAAACGTATGGCTGTAATAATATTCTACAAAAATTAGATCAATCTAGACTTCTAAACTCTCTCACTAAAAAATTCGGTATAAAGTCGTAAAAACTGATCCAACGGTATGCATACACTGGAGTTTACTTGATTCCGTAAACGCTTGATGCGCCGTAGCTGTAGATAGGTACTTGTTGTTAAGTGTAGTGTTACCTCACCTCGCTTATTATCTAATTAAATACACGTTACATACATTTAAATGGTGCAAATGTATTATTTCCTTCAACAGTACAAATAGATCAGGCAACGACTCGAACTATATATTTATATATATATTTTGAGCAGATTCATTAACTTATCTTGTTTTCTTCGAACTGACTACGCTATTGACCAAGCAAGGTCTTAACAGCTTCACCGGACTACAATTTGTCTTGTAATATACGAAACGTAAGCCTACAGAAAAGAGGCACATTTTTAGAAAGCAACGATACCACGGCTAAAAAACATATTTAGCAATAGCAAGCTCGATAGTAAAGTTTTAATTCTGATTATTTCATTAAAATTTCTCTACAAAAGGTTTAAAAAAAGGCTGTTTGTATAAACGTCATTTTTGTATTGTTTATATTTCGCCCAGCACTGCGATAAACCATAAATACGGTTAAATGTCAGGATCAATTTTCAGAAGAACAATGGTTGCTTATTTCCGTATTTTTAACTTAAGGATGGTATCTAATCAGGGGAGTGCAATAAAACAAACACTCTGCAACTAACTTATAGTTCCATTACAATAATTCTCATTATGGAAAGCTGTAGTTAATTATTATGAGCCCTCGAAAAATTATTAGAGACTCTTAATTTTAAGTATTGTTCATGTTATCGAGACAACGTGTATTTCAACGTAATATGGAAAAACACGTTGTAGGTAAGGCAAAGTGAATCGCCGATAGGAAGGCACGATTACCCGCGTACGACTTTGTACTGATAACAGATAAGAAATTACTGCATACAACGCTATTATCTGTGTTATCAATTCATTGAATTATCATCACTGCACCATATCGTTGTTGTGAAGATGGATTATCACTAATGAATATATTGAAGGAAACCCCTTACATGACTTTGTTGTCGGCAAATCTCATTTCTAAATTATTGATTCAATATCACACTTATGTTAGTCATTATTTCGTGAATTTCATTCATATACAGACTATGACGATAACTGACATAAGATTCTCAACTCGTAACTTTGACTACTATTCTTACTATCAACAGGACTATAGCAGCGAGTGCTTTTTTATCGTAGCACAGTGCTGTCCAAAGCCAAGAGCTATGGCTGCGGGTTCTACAAGCGTCGCTATCATGCAGTCCTGTAACCGTATTGGCGATTGCCAATATACACTTATTACTCCAATTTACATTACAAGTAAGAGAGGATCCAAATCCCTGTTATAGGTTAATAAAATGAATAATGTAAATAGTCTATTTTAATTTCTGTGTTTATCGCTCTGTTTACAAAGTTTCTGCAATTTAAACGATCAAAGAACAAAGTCAAGTCGATCACTGTCAAGGAAACTATAAAATATTTTATGTACAAACAATGACGTTACTTCCGCTCCACATGGACTCTATCACCGATTACTTAATTTCAGCGTGTTTGAAGCTATATTTCGGGTTTATTGCATAGTTACGTGGGCAGATATCCCACGAGAAGGAAATGTTGGGCGTTTTAGTTAAAACATACAATAGTATGAATTCTTAATGACAACCCTTTTTTCAATTTCTTGTAATGGATCTCACAGGTACAATAAAAGAAAATACCGTGAAAATTGTATAAAAGTAGATAATTCCACAGTAATCAGATTTCAGTTAGAAAACTTTATGTAAAGATTTATTGTTGCATTTCAGAGCCAATATCATTTATTCATGTTACAATTTTACAAAGTTTACAGCGAGTCAAATGTACCAATGTAGCTTACAATCTATGTAAAAATTTTGTGCACTACGATAACTGAAATTCAAATCTAGTCCTCATTATGTCATTTGAATGGTGGTAGAGCCACGCTGAAACTGTTACTGGTTTCAGCATAAATGAGTCGGCTCGTCCGGGGTAGTACCACCCTCTCATAGAAAACCAACGTGAAGTAACAGTGCTTGCATTGTTGCGTTTTGTTCGGTCAGTGAGAGCGCCGGAGGCCTACCTCCCCTCCCCTCTCCTCGCTGCACTCCCACTCCCTCCCCTAACCCTTCCCCCCAAAGGTTGCCAAACGCACTTGCGACTCCTCTGGTGTTGTTGGTGTCCATGGACGGTGGTGATCACTTAACATCGGGTGACCCACCTGTTCGTTTGTCACCTATTACATAAAAATTAAAAAAATATCTAAATGCTGCCACAAAAATGGGTCTATTTAATGTCGCAAGAGGCCTAAAGTGATTATAACCCACGTGGCCTCTCACTAAACATACAAACAATTGCACCATATCTTCCAGTTTTGAACCGTGTTAATTATGGTTGTAATTGCAATAATAATATTAATACAGTATTACGTGTGGCTCAAAGCATTTGTTTGTTATTAGTAGAAGCGGGCAACATTCTTGGCTGTTAACAATCTTTGCGTAATCAACTGTTCACATCAATTGAATAATTATAGTTTCCTATGAAATGATGTTAATTAGATCAAAGAGTTCCTGATACGTTAATTGCGTTTTAATTATGGAATCTTTGGTTCATGGAAGAAACCGAACGATATTTCTTTTTGTTGTACTTCTTCAATCAATGAAGCTATTTTATTTCAGGTTACTTTGTTATTGACTTTCACAACTGTTGTATTTCGTACATTTCTTGTGCTACATCTCTAAAATATCATATACAAGCTGACCCAGCGAACTTAGTACCGCCTCAGAACTAACTTACTAGCTGAATTAAGTTCATATTTTATTTAGATAAAATTAATACTCAAACTAAATTAAGTCAATTAGATGTACAAACCCCCGGATTAATGATACGCGAATAAAAAAAATCATTGAAGCCAGTCAATCCGTTATACAATCAAAAAAGCTTTCCTTACAAAATGTATGAGAAGATGATTGTTCATAATTAATCATAATAATTTTCTTGACGTATTTTTCTGATGTTTTTATAGTTAGACTGCTATTTGGGACAACAAATTAAAATTAAAATCAGTTCAGCCGTTCTTCAGTAATAAACGATGTAACTAAACCGACTTTTTTATAGATAAAGATTACACAAATAAATATATATGTAGAAAAAATATCTACATATTACAATACAAAAATAGATTATATAAAAATGTAATGTACTCGGACGTTATGAGCAGCAAGATGTCAAGGAATTTTTGTTTCTACTTGTACATTATACAGCAATAGATTAAATTTGTTTTTAACTTTCATTTTAACTTGTTATGAAGCGGTGGAATCATGTTAAAAATAAAAAAATATATTTAATGTACATTAACGTAGAACTAACAAGACTTCAACCAGATTTCTTTCCGTAGCACAACACGTGCGCAACAAGACAAACTTTCACCTTTATGAGCTAATTATTAAGAACAGATATAAAAATGATCTTGCATGTAAAATTAGCGATTTCATAAACGACATGAAGTTAAACAAACCTATTGAATATTTATGATCATGTATCACATTTATGTCCATTTACGCGATTGGTAATGTTTTTGTCGTTCAAATGTTTGAATTTTTATTACTCCAAAAAATGTTTACATACAAACTTACATTTTATGGTCTATATATTTTGTATATTTAGATTTATTTAATTCGTCTCTCATGTAATCTTAAACTAGTGTTAGTGAGTTTGCTTGTTCGTTGCCCTTTCACTTGTTTACTACTCAACCGATAAGCATAATTTTGCAATATTGCATACAAAAAAAAATTGTATACACGTTGTCGGGGACATAGAAAAGACATAGAAAATCTACATTAGTGCGAGCGAAACCGCAGCCAAAAGCTGATAACTCTATGATAGCATACTCACATTATCCATTCTCCCAAGTTTCTAGGTAATTGCATACATTTCGGCTTACATTCGAACTTGATAACCTAAACCTAACACTATGAATCTTGTATTTATTATTGAATGTGACGTCGCGACCATTAACATTAAAATCCATTTCTAGGTGAGTCGACGAGCTTGTCATATTGTCGTCACGGGCTTAGTATGATCAAGATCTTTTTAATAAGCCCACATAATACTGCAAGTTAGTCATTCTATGATAGTCATCAGCGAGGTACGTAATACAGGTATTAATATCAGCGGAATCTGAACTAAATCCATTTTATAATCCTTTGCATATGTTTGTAATACTACAGAAGGAATTAGATAATTCAATGAGATTAAAAGATCAGTTATTTGTAGCATAGCTTTATAAACATCTTAAGGATAATCCTAAGAATTTTGCTGCGCATACCCATCCATTTTTCCTGCGCATATCCATCCCCCAGACATTTTTCTGTTTAAAACTGTTGTGCTCTGGTCTGAAGGATATTATCGGCACCACCCTCTCATAGAACGAGTTTACTTAGTTATATCGTTACAATGATTTACACTAACGAATAACGAAAATGATGCGGTTAAATGAATTTCAAAAAAGATATAATACGGCGTACGACACCTAGACTTAAGATATATTGCGGTTGAAAAATATACAAGAGTAACTGGCAGTGACTACAGATGTCGATGTATTTATTTATACCTTTTAAGAGATATTTCAAATTTGTGAAACATGTATCGTATGCATACGGAGCGATGCAGTCGATTTTAACGATCGGTTATTGGGGTTAAGGTTACGCGTCCAGATTCAATCAGCCGAGTGGGACGGCTGTGACGTCTGAGGAACGTATACTCGCATTATATCGGACTCGTAAACCTTTACATCGCAATGTCATTAATGTATTTGTATTTCAAGGTATTTCACTATTTGACAACATTTCGATCATTCGCATTTAGAAATATTAGTTATTTTATTTATATACTAGCTGTGCCCGCGACTCCGTCTGTGTGGAACCTTATTGTAAAAAAAACAGTGTCTAATAAAAATCTGAATGTATTAATTAAGTCCATTTACTTATCTACTTTTCTCTCGTACTTAAGTCGCGTCCTCATTAAAATTACAATAACTTTATAACTTTTGATAGAGTGAACCGATTTTAATGAAACTAAGACTAAATGTTACTCGAGGATATACTTTATTATTTTCGTTGTCGTCGTTTTATCGTAAACTTACTTACTTACGTACTTTATCCATACAATTATGAAACCACTTACTTACATTGACAACTCACAGGTTTGTTACTCTATGACTTTATCAGTGATGCGTGTTCAAACAATCAGACAGACAGACATTTGTAAAAATGAATGAAATGTATTTTATTACTTATTCCACGAGACCTTTGTTTTCGCAAAAATCTAAAAAGTACAGACAAGCTAAATTTACATTCTTATTATATATATATATATATATATATAGAAAACGGGCAAGGTCATCTACCGCTTCACACTTTTTTTCTATCTCTTATACATTTTACACTCTTTTTTATTCTCACCGCATATAACTAGTGAGATCTATTGACATGCGATACTCAGCCATTCCAAATAGTATATAGTCGCCTTGTTGATGCTCAAATTATTTGTTTCCACAAACCGATACGCTTCATACATATTATTTGTGTAACATGCTAAGTAGAGTTCACTTTTCTACTTATTTTTTCTAAGGTTGGAAATGAATTCTTAAATCATACCATAGAGCGTATTTATATTACTATTGGCAACCAATCTTCCAGATTATTCTGCCATTCTCGAATAGGTAATTAATTAATAGTTTCTTATGATAATCTCAATGTTATAATAAGTTGGTTGGTGTTGTAAGAACTTTCCTTAGAGTTCCATATAATGGCATCTCAGAATTCATGGTTCGTGGTATTATTTCCCATTCACTTCACTTGTATACAATAACCGACGTATATTACATAAAATACCACCAATATTACAAAATATAAAGTCAAGTAACACAAGACTATGAATAAAATGCACTACATAGCAGACTACGATCCAGCCGAAAACTAAGCCGTAAAGCTAATTTCTCTTATGATTGAAATCGAATGTGAAATCAAAGAATCTTTCTTCATTTTGTCTTAATAACAAACATATAGTTTTCTTACAAAACCGTCTGCATACGCCGTAGGTATATGATGAATGAGATGCAAGCCAAAAACATATCTTATTATCTGAAGTGCAGCTATTAATTTTATTTGTAAGGGCCAACTACTACTGTTTTTCAAAAAAACTTAACTGATGTTACGAATACTTGACAACATAAAGACGATTTATAAATTTAAAATTGGCACAAAGGTGATAGGGAACGAAGGAAATAACAGTATGAGTAATGTTTTTGCAATTTTCGTAATACTTCTGACATTTGTTAGAAATTACAAACAGAACTTCAAATGAATGATTACCACGTAGTTAATATAAATATTATTGTTATAATGATCCCTTTAAATCGATTACAATATGAGAATGATCTTTCCGCGTCGGCATGCTGAAATTTCATGTTTATTTTTACACGTATACGCTGTTATTTTATTGAATACCATTCCAATTTCAGATCAGCGGGATAAACCAGTTCATTTGAAACATAAAAATATTGAATTGAATTCAATAAGCGTTTTATTTTGCATTAATCCAGTTAATAGTATGATTTGATTATAGATTCGATTTAATTATTTAAGGTAAGTAAGTATAATCAAGGGTACAGGTACGCTTTAATGATTTTCGTTTTGTGGTTAACGAATCTAGTATACCACTCATCATAAACAACAATGCTCAAAGCACTGCAGAAGCCATGTTTGTATAGTAGTACATTTTGCTTTTCACACTGGCTTCCTTCATTGCAGCAAAATAAACATATGATAAAATAACATATATTTTATTTCAGTTGTAGAAACAATGCAAGAAGTTGACAGAATTCTATAAATAATAAGAATGCTAAGATTGCGAAAGTGATTGTATTCTTAATGATAGCTTTCCCCTGCAGTTTAATCATGTTAGTGTAAGTTTGACCTATCCCTAGAAAAGAGTAAGATGTTTTTTGGATAACAAGGATCCTATGTGTTTGTCTGTACTTTTGGCTATGTTTATGCAAAATTTCATGATGATCTATTGAGCGGTTATGGTGTGAAAGTGTAACAAAGAAATAAACCAAATATACTCAAAGAAATAAACTCACTTTCAATTTTGTATTGTATAGCATTTGTAAAGGGAGAAATGAAATCAATCATTTATTTAGCCCAAATGATAGTCCCGTATTCAATGGGTTCATTTGGTAATAAAGTTGTCCTAGTTCTGGCGTTTCAGCATTGTCGTAATGAAAAAGCTGTTGAAGTATAATAGTACCAAATATTGTAAGACATTCAAGCTTACAGTGAAAGTAACTACAGCTTCATTTACACGGGTCTTAGTTAAACCGTATCATATAATATGCTCTCGAGTTTGGCTTTAGATAACACATGGATCAATAAACGAAGCGGTATCAAACATGAACTTTTCTCATGTTGGTACAAACAAGGTCAAATAAAAAATAATAAAAGCAAAATTAAAAATACTTTATTCAGTTTAAAACATGAGTTTATAAACTTCAAAACTACTACCGGTTCGGACAAATAACGCACTCATCGAGAAGAACCAGCAAGAAAAACGATTTGGTTTATCTTTTAGTTGAAATGATTTGCATAACAATCATTGTGATCACAATCTTTTCTAGAGGATGTAAGGAGCCGCTTGTCATTCCCAGAGGTCACTTCTACTTCTCTCTTATCTTATCGTCTCTTATCTTTCCAACCCATAATAGCGTTATGACATCCAATAGTTGCTTGAATTGAGCTTGAATTTCGTATCCGGCATATGCTTGAGAATCTCATTGTAGAACTAACACTATAAAACAAAAATTGTTACTGTTCTTACTGGATTTAAAGTATGGGATGGCTAAGTAATCATTATTTCTCGTACTAAAATAATATCGATTTTTTTTTACTAAATCTAATTTACCTATGTTTTTGCGGACTTACATTAAATTACTAAGAATATATTGGAAGGACTCTAATTAATTCCGGATATTTGGTCTTTAATAATTCGCGATTTCCCATATCGTAAATTGTTGTAGATGCTCGTTTTTTGTAATGTACATATGGTAGGGATATACCATATGCGAGGGATTGCAGTAAGTTATAGTTGAAATTAATAGACCCTTATGGAAGTAAAGCAGTTTAGGAATCCGATTCATTTTAACAGAGTCGACTGTACTCTACATGGACTGGATCATAAAGTTTGCAACATAACTCTAAAGTAGACGATAAATTATGCGATATTTTATCATAATTCACATCTCTTTAAATTGGAATCATAAATCACTGTTGGAAAATTAAGTCTACGCTAGGCGCAATAGACACTATGCAGATAAACAGATGCCTCGTAAAATGTTTTAGTATTTCTTTTGTAGTGTTGATTTCGTGCAGTCGTTGTAATCTCAATCGCGCGACTCCGGATTTTTAATATTATTTGTGCAAATATTTTCTGTATTCCGATGTTAGGTGTGGTCAATCGTGATGGTCTAGTGGTTTCACCGGTGGTTTTGGAATCACCCCGATGTTCGCAGGTTCAAACGGCATGTATTTTTCGGAATCCGCGTTCATTTACTAATTTAAGTTGGTAACACTATCGGCTGACGGTGAAGGAAAACATCGTGACGAAACCTGAACCTGAGAAATTCTCGTAGTACTACTGTGGATTTCTCAAAGCTTTTTTTTCATCTTTAGTTTCTTCAGGGACTTTTATCATTTTTGACATGTCAGCCCCACCGTAACTTATATCTATGTATATATATCTTATACTTATATCTAAAACTCTTAGATCTAAATAGACAAATAGGCTAACTACTAAATCTAAATATACTACACAGCTTTTTGCAACAGTCCGATACCAGTTCTGCCAGAATGCTATTAGACACACCCACGTCTCCGATATTAATATTGTATTCTT
Source organism: Antheraea pernyi (assembly GCA_015888305.1). Classification (NCBI taxonomy): domain Eukaryota; kingdom Metazoa; phylum Arthropoda; class Insecta; order Lepidoptera; family Saturniidae; genus Antheraea; species Antheraea pernyi. The sequence goes on from MU158718.1 coordinate 436,998, forward strand.
TAATAAAACGCATCCTCTAAATTTGATTTATTTTGCACGCCTTTCTCAAAGTTTGAAATTGCAAATACTTCGTGGGCTGGCATGGTGATTATGTCCATAGCTTCCTTTGGGGGCAGGGCTATGACCCTGTAGTGGTCTCTTACAGGCTGATGATGATGATTCAGATGTCTACGCACACTCATTTGCACGATAGACTGTACGTTGCATAAAAAACATTTCTCCGTCAAAAAACACCATGATATACCAACTATAATGATAATAAACATCATTGAAGTTTATCAATATCAATTTAATTATAATACATAAATTAATAGATGCACCGTTTGTATACTATACCAACATATTGGTATACATTATTGTTGAGCTTATTACAAATGTTCCATTCTCTGACTCTGTGTCTTCACTCTGAACCAAAATTATGAGAGTCGGTTTTTCGTATTAGACATTAAAATAATAGATGTAAATATTATACTCACATCAATGTTGTAAAAGTTTCAGATATCATTAGTTATAGTAATAATTCGTCTAATTTAGTATATCTCCCTAGAGTTCCAACAGTTGCTATACTTGCTTGAGAACAAGTTTCCATACCGTATAACATTATCTTTGTTCTTTAGTTCCAGATTTTTAAAATTCTAAGCAGTAATTGAATCTTGTTTTAACATCAGTTGTTTAGGGACAGATGTTTGGATATACGATATTCAATATTCTCTATGTACCAACAATCGAATCCTTGCATGAGTCTTGATGGTAACAAACAACTTAATTAAGTTTGATTTAGTCATATCATATAATCTCATCTATAATCTCAATAATATTGTGCGATATGGCTACGCATCTCTGCTAGATATTATTGAAATGAGTACCCATCCTGTAAATAAAAGGATACTAGTATGAAGAAGTTGATAACGATAATAGATGGGTAATTTCCCTCAACATCACGCCTATAACGAGATATGATTGTAGATGCGGTAATATTACGTGCACGCGGAGAAAGCTTCGAAACCGCTATCTTTAAAACTGTACGTAAAATCTCACTAACCAATATGCGAGAATATATTTTCTCCGTTTTCTTTCCTTCGACATTAGGTTTTATTTGGCTAAGATTAGATACCGCAGACAGCAGCAAACGGAACAAAACTTGAGGTTTTTACTGTAAATTCCGGAACTCATTCATATCATTTTTACTTTAAAATTAAAATTATTTAAAATACTATTAAAATTAATTAAAACCGCAATAAAATGTTCTCGATGCGCAAACACTAAATTAGATATATCGAACTATCAAATAGCCGCTCTAGAAACAGCTACACATGTACATACAACAGCTAACCATCAGATTATTATCTATAATAATATAAAGTATTAGCGCTTGATAAGATAACAAAAGATAAATTTATAAATACATACTAACTTCTGTAGGCGATTTCGATTGTATTTCAAACATTAATTATTCTAAATCTTGGTGGATCTATGCTAGAAATCCCGGTCTAAGTTAGCTACTCATTTTAAGTTATAAAATTATCAATGGGGTTTAATGGGTGCATGTGGAATAATTATTTTTTGTTTATTAAAAAAAAGAAAAGGTATTTTAATGATACAGTATTTATTTATAATTGGTTCAGCCGACGACGTCAAAATATAATAGTCGTGAAATCAGTAGGTAAAGAAAGAAAACAATAATTCTAATTTTTAAAATCGTGTTTTTTATAGATAAAAAAAAACATAAACATGTCGTGTAATAATCATAATAATAAAAGTATTTGATTAGTCACGTTATCTATTAACTGTTTATAGGGTATAATAATGTGTTATGACTTGGTTTTTACGTGGATAAAACTTTATGTAATTGCATAAAAACGTAAAAGTATTAAAAATATTATACTTGACCAGAAGAAAGACATAGAATCATGAATATACTGAAAATGGCGCTTCTATAATATAGCGAATAAGCTGCCCTCGTTTGGATATAGTTTGGATATATTGATTGTATAAGGTATACTTACGCATTCGAGACCATATGTAAGATATACATAAATCGATACATATAATAAAATTGTAAATCTAAAGTGTCTGTACTTTTTAAATGTTTATGAAAAAAGATGTTGCAAGTGTCTTGGAATAAATAATAAAATACATTTTTATAATTTTTAGAAATATCTGTCTTTCTGTTTGAACACGCATCACTGCTAAACAATTGCGTTCACGATAAAACCTGACATTCCACCAAAAACTTCAGCGTATATGTTAATATTCATCAAACTATCTTGAATACTGATTCAAAATTCATCACCGTACTCATTCGAGTAAAAGACAAGTATTTTAATTGATTTCTTTAGCGTATATGTATACCTACATCGTTGCTATAATCTTTGGAATGCGGTTTTGCTTCTTAACACAATTACTGAGTGGTAATGGGTAAATCGATTATTGTCGCATTTGTTTCTCTTTTCTCATAAAATTCCGTAGATTTCACAAACTTCATACGTTGATCAATAATCACAACTTATAGGTAATAGTGAGAACTTCTTTACTGGGAGCAACTTAGGCACTTGAATCTGCTTCTGTCGACACCAATGTTGATGCGAAAAATAATTAAGTAGGCACTAGAATAACCTGCTAGCAACAGTTCTATTATATACTACCTACTCCCGCGACTCCGTCCGCGTGGATTCTAATGTAAAAAATCAGTGACTATCATAATCTACTGAATGTATTAAATCCATCTACTTATCTACTTTCCTCTCGTACTTAAGTCGCGTCGTCATTAAAATTACAATAACTTTTGTTAGAGTGAACTTTAATGAAACCGAGAATGAATGTTACTCGGGAATATTTTTATGATTTTCTTGGTGAGATTTTATCGTGAACGCAGTAGTATAGCAGTGATGTGAGTTCCAATAACAGACAGATTGACAGACAGACTTTTCTAAGAATAATTGAAATGTATTTTATTACTTATACCTAGACACCTGCAACCATTGTTTTCACGAAAATCTAGAAAGTAGACACGTTAGATTTTCACTCTTATTAAATGTATAGATAACTACAAGTTATATCAATAATTGCGATAATTAACGCGTACAAAATCCCAGACAATTACTATTACTGTTATTTTATGTTTCCAAGTAAATATGAAAATGTGGTTATTTATTTATAAATGCCAGATAGCATAATATTAACATCGTATTATATTATAACATTAACACCATTTTAGGTTATTACCAGGCGAGAGTGAATCGGACAGAAGGGAAAGGTGTCAAGGCGAGGACAGGCCCGACTCGAAACAGACGCTCGAAATACATTGCGTCACTCGATATATACTAAATTATACCCTATTGGTTATCAACGAATATCAGCTTAATGCCAATACAAAATCTTCTGAAAGTAGTTATGTGGTTGATTATACTGCCATATCCTTATCTATACTAATATTATATAGCTGAAGAGTTTCTTTGCTTCAACGCGCTAATCTCAGGAATTACCGGTCCGATTTGAAAAATTCTTTCAGTATTAGATAGCTTATTTATTGAGGAATTTATCATCAGCATTAGACCAATAGCAACAGAGCACCAATGAAGAATGTTTCAAAATGTGGGGAAACGTACATATTATTTAAAAATATTTTCACCTTCTACGTAAAGGAAGTCGCGAGTTAAAGTTATCGTTAGTCCAAAGTAACTATTCCACGCGGACGGAGTCGCGGGCAGAAACTAGCTATTTAATATAATAGGGAAATATCTACTTGGATCATAATTGATTAAAAACCTATTATATTGCACGTATAATATCTCGATATTATCAACTTAAAGATTAATAAATGTCAATGTAGAATTTCTATAGTACTATTTTGAATTTGGTTTGTATTAACGTCTTGACTGTACTATGCGCAAGACTGAACTTAAAGGTATACTCAGAACGGCCAAAACGTTTGTCGCGGACTATATTCGTTATAATAGATCAGCGTTGTTTCAGGCCCCGGTATGGCCGCTGAACAAGAGGAACTGGATGGGAAATATTACCACGGAGCATAAAGTCTGATGCCTTGATTTTGATGTTACAAAATCTCCCTGAAAAGTTCTAACAAGGAAGCCACCATCTTGTTAGAACATTAAAATTATCGCAAGACACTTGTAATATTATTACCAACTCGACAATGGCTGTAATAATCAGAAAGAATGGTTTCCAAAAAAAGTAATGTAGGCGTTTCATATAATGTTGATCTTTCTTGAAAATTACTATTATTCTTAACTTATAATAACTTATAATATATATTGAATTCTTTAGTGTTTCGTAGCTTTACAAGTTCACGAGCCATTGCTCTAGGCTATATGTGGTATTTAAAAAGTTTTTCAACAAAACCATAACAAGCTCACTTTCTGTATTATACTAATTATAATAGTACCCCATCGTATTTATTATAAACTAGATTGTGCCCGCGACTTGGTTCTCGTTAAAATGATTTTTGTTCCATAGGAATTCGTGTTTTATCTGAATGAATTATATGCTGTTGGATTTTCTTTGCTATTTTGTCGTTATAGACCCCTTCCCAAACTGACCATAGCGTAAAACGATTTTTTTTATAACTTAGAAAATGGTGTCAAAACTTCTCTATCTGTTAATAACATACTCGGCATAATCATGTTCAGCCGTTTCGCAGATTAATCTGGACGTACCACAGATACTCCAATTTTATTGATATCTATAAAATATTTGATTGAAGAAGGCGTTACTTTGCGGAAATCCATCATTATATTAGAATAGAGCGCCCGCTCGCATCGGAA
>MU158718.1:442374-541548 GCA_015888305.1 Antheraea pernyi
CCGCTACTAGGTGCCGTCACGGCAATCCATAGATTTCCAGCCATCGCGGCTACACTACAACGGCTCGCGCGCGCAGCTGTTAAAAAATAAATAACTCAAATTAAGATAGAGTAAATCACGTATTTACGTCTATCTTCCCCTAAAATAACCATTCAATAATAATAATAATTTTTGTTATGTCTATTTTTAGACTTCGGTGCCGTTACCGCTAGTAAATTTAAATTCGATCTTAATAAATGCGTGTTGCGCCCACGCTTTTGTAATCGATCTCTATTAGCTCCCGCACACTTCGCGGTTCTCAATAATATCTCGAGCCTAGGTCGTCCCCGCGCGAAGCCCTCTTGATATTATTTTCGCGATACAGTGACTCACCTACATCACTTGAACACACATATGAGATTATCTCTCTAACACACGTGCACATACATACACATTGTGGGAGGGTTTACTTTTTTTCCCTCAATCGAACTGAATCGAATAGTTTAGTTCGTTTCATTTCCGATATACACGTATTCATTCTTGAATCATGCAATTTTCATTGCATAATTCACAAATGCATATATGTATGAATAGCTTAGTATAGTTTAGCTAGGACAGACGCGTCTTTTTCGGTAACAGCTCAAGCCGAGGTGTGCGTGCACCCTTGTGTATGTTACCCAAAACCAAAATCGGCTGAGTGCCCTAAGCGCACGGCCTTAGTAGTCCGGTGAAGCTGTAAAGACCTTGCCAGGTCAATAGCATAGTCAGTTCGGAAAAAAAAAGATCAGCGTTGTTAATGGTAGCTGATATCGGAGATATAATACTCGGTTCGAAAGTTATTGGCGAATGATTACACCAATGGAATATTGACGCGATGTCGTCAGGACCCGACTGAAATTGTTTGTTTGATCGCACTAATGGAATCATGAGTCAGATTCGAGAAAATCCTTTTGGATTTTACGAGCTTATTTACAGAACGATGTAATAGCATACTTGTTATTATTATAAGATCCTTAAGAACGCAACAGTTATTATACAAAATATAAGTCGTAGAGTACGCTAACCGAAGCAATAGTGCGGTCGCAAATAACGTATTTATAGAAATTGTTATGGTTTTAATAATTTGGCTTATATGTGTTAATACCATTGTTTAACGATTGACAATTAATCTCATGGGTAAATGAAGTTTATAGAATGTGCTTATACTATCGTTAGGGGAAAAATAGTTAAATGCAAGTTTAAACACTCGCAACGTGTGTTCGCTACCACTAAGCAAATTGTGTAGCGAATTTATTGAAAAAATATAAGTACCTATGTTTTCGTCACTCGGTTTCACATACTTTCTTACAAGGTACCAGTTTTTATTTACCTTCAGAAAAAGGTTTTAACCCCTAGCATGTTTATATAATTTTATCAGAAACTACAGGACCGTTTTTTTACTATATTTTTATTGGAGTATTTCATATAGCAATGGGCAAGTTCTAGTATATAAAATATTGTGTTACCTTTCTTATATGCATCATATAAGCTATATGTATAATATTAGTTGTTTTTCCTATTTATTATTACACGATCCCTGGTAGATTTGACGTGAAGATAATAAATATTAATAAGAACTTAAATTATAAAGAAAATTAAATCTCAAATGAAATATCGAAAATGGCAAATGTTTCTGCGACACCATTATAATAAAAAGTGGATTGTAATTTGTATTGTATTTTTATTATTTACTGTTTTTTGTACCATAATTACACCCAGTTTTACGCTTATAATATAGGTACAACTTTCTTTTTGCATTTTAATATAGAATCAACTTTGCTTGCATAGAGACCCCGCCTTATATTGCACTGTTTGTCTTAAATATCAGTTACCATCTCTTTATTTGGATACAAACGATATAGTATTCTAAAGGTAAAACTACCGCACTTAGGGACAGTTTAGAAAGTTACTAAGTTACGGAGGTTTAAGTTTACGGAAAGGATTTTTGCAAAGGGAACCCTAAAAATCGGAACTACTTGTAGATTTATCTACGTCACACAGCTTTAGTACGGCGTATATTCATTTTGGAGATATTTACATCCATAGAGTTATTCATACAGTTGGTAGGAGATGTCTTAAAATCTTTGAGTAATCACATGTAGATACCTGTACTATGTGATTCGACAGATTCGAGTTCACGGCTATCGTAAGCATCGTTCCATGGTTAATGTGGTGCACATCTGTAACATTTACTGTCTTTGACTGCATTTATAAGTAGCGTTTAATGGTAGTATAATCTTTGATTTACGGTAATATGAATCCTACTCACCAGCCTGTAAGAGACCCACTCCAGAGCCAGAGGCCTCTTCCCGAAAGAAGGTATGGACATAACCACTACGCCAGCACGCGACGTATTGGCGATTTCAAACTCCGAGAATTTCACATATACTTTTCCCACAAACGTACCACTACAAGACCATTTCTCAGGTTCATGTTTACTAACGATTTTTTCCATCACCGTCAGCCTATGATGTTATCAATTTAAATTGATAAATGCATGCGAATTCCGAAGAATTTGTTGATATATGTCGTGGTTCGAACCTGCGGACATCGGATTGATATTACACCAATGAAGCCACTAGACCACCACTAACAAAAAAACTTAAAGGTAATATGAATACTACGAAATAATAAGAAGTTATTTCAATCAGAAGCATTTTGATCTGTAAACAATTTATGAATTTACATTACATTCTGTTTCTTGATACCGAAAAATACTCGGATAGTAAATAACGTACCTACAACTCATGTACATATAATATATACTTGATCGGACTAAAGAATAACTAGAAACAGGCTGTTCCTTCTTTAAGGCCAACTCATATACTGTAAAAATATGAATAAAATATAACCCTCGTCGTGTCGCAGTAATATCGCATCAATAGTTCCAGAAGTTATATATATAAACAAAGTGATAGAAGTTTGCCGTTGTGCACGCATTATTTAAACACTACTAAATATATTCAGATCTAATTTTTATAGTTTAATTCCTTAGTTACTTGGTTCTTTTCAAAACAAAAAATATCACGATATGTTCTTTTAAAATAGAGTTATTAAAGTTTAAAAAAATTACGACTTTTATGAACACTACAAAAGACTAAAGAGATTTTGTAAACAATGTATGGTTTTTCCTTACAATTTTTATGTGTTTCTTTTGGATATAAAATATATGGGTCAAATAACACAGACGAAATGGTTTGTATCTCCTGATCTTCTATAAAGAAACAAACTCTACTTCTTTATAATTTAGTATTTTTATATTAGTTTCGCATGGGTGCAATATTTCGTCATAAATGTCTAAACGATTTGGATACATTTTTGCCGCTTTAGTATTTCATGTTCATTAGAATCGTAAGATCTTGTCACATTTTTTTTTTGTTATGCGTAATTTCCTAAGAGAATCGTTAAAATGACATACTATAAAAGCAAATTGAATCTATAATAGAAATACAATTATCACGTTTTGAATGAAGCTATCTTTTCATAACATTTTTTCGTTTTTACGCCGTAATACTTTTTTTTGTGAAAACTTTAGCCGTATTTTTTAGAAAATAAGGATATACACTGTTTTTTCCCCTATCTCCTCATATATACCTTACTGTTCAAAACTAGAATCGTCGCTCGATATAAGCATCTATGTCCTGTAGTAGGTGTTAGCACATATTTTATAGATAAATATACATCTAAGTGCGACATTTGATACATATAACCCTGTGCAACGTATCGCATGTCCATGACAGATATTACTTCAATACAAAGAAACTTACAAAAAACACGTATGTACTAAAGTTTTATCTTGACCGAGTGACTTGACTTGAGTATGACCGAGTTAAAAAAAATTATTTAGGCGAATACGAAGATTTTTATTTCGACGATTTTCATTAATAAAGATTTGCCAATCGAAAACTGTTGTCAGTAAATTTATTGTCTAACGTTTTTTTTCAATCAAATTTATGAATATCTATTGGTTTAGACTGTTTTAATATTTTATTCCGTTTATAAAATAAAAAGAACATTAACTTATCAATTATCTTTAAAGAACCGTGGTTTTTTTTTGCAAACGATTTTGTGTATGAAAATAATATATTTAATAAGGTTCACAATTTCAAAGTTATAGAAGAAATTTTCGTTTCTTTTTGTAAAAAGGCGATTTTTAAATTTTTTAAATCGGGATTAATCCTATAGGAGCTTTTGCGACTATAAATAAAAAAGATTTTTTTAAATTGTATTGCACAAATTCTCCAAATTAACATCAACATTTACAAATTTATAAGTGAGGAAATTACTAAAGTTTACTGTAGACACATGTGAAAGGTATACCTTCAAAACATATTCCAATAAAATATAATGTTTACATGTTTTTACTTCAATATTACTGTTTTGCATACAAATGTATAAACAAGAAAGTTTATTTTCAAGTTATTTAAATTCCATGTAACTGTTTATTTGAACCCTGATAGTATAGCTAGAATGAAAGTGTTATGTCAAGGTCACTAATTGGATCACATTTAATGTTTACACACAATTTTGGTGAAACAATTTAGAGTAAGGTCAACAGCGTGTTGTATGATTTTATTACTGAAACGGATTGATACTAAATTAATGTTACCTTTCCCATTGAGTTGGCTTCGGAGCCTGGTAATCTCCCTCGACCTGCTCCTACTCCGGCGATGAGCCGATATTCTTCGAGGAGAGCGCGCCATCTCGCGCGCAAAACAACAACAATTAATACATACAAGATCACTGTCACATGCTTGCACGGCGCGTACAACGGTACGGTACAGACACGCACTGCACTAATTGCAAATATGTTGCACTTCGTATCCCGGTTTGTTTGTATACAACTCTTCCTCGGATATGTATATTCGTGGCAAAATTCACTCGGTTTGGATTATAAAGCGAGGAAGTTTGGTAAATTCGTTGATATTTGAAAGTTATTGGTAGTTTTTTGTATTTGTATTAAGGCACGAGTGTAGTGTGTAAGGCACGGCGAGGCACTGTCGGTTGGTCGCGTGCTAGCGCGTTTTGTTTCGAGTTCGTAATGGCGAGTGTATTCCGCGCCGCGCCAACCAGACACACCTGTCACGCCGGCTGCCTTACACTTACATCACTGATAGCGATAACGCCAGCACTAGACCAAACTGTCTAGCAAAGTTCACTCCGTTGCATTCTCTTGGTCAATACATGACATAAAATATATTTCCTTTATAAAACGATTTATCTGTTTTTATTTACTCACATATTGTTGAAAACTGATCAAGGATTAAAATAAATAATCAACTCAGTACACACATGTCACACACATTCGATTAAACCAAAGAATAACCTTCAATTATCTCATTAGTAATAACTCTGTATTTAAGAAACTATTTATTTATTTATATTTTATTTTTAGCTACTCTTTTATTTGTGTTTCGTATTATGAATCAAAAATGTTTTGTTTTCCTTTGTGATAATCAACTTCAAGTTTATTATAAAGTTTAAAATCAAAACATCAAGAAGGCTCGCGGTAGATATATGATTCACAGCCAATTATGAACAATATATTAGTAAAGCGTGATCCATTTCGAGGTTCCCAACTTTTTAAAAGAAAAAAAACACAGAAAATTCAAATTTAATGGAGAATGTTTATTATCATTTGAAAGAACATTCTTTGGCATTTATTTTTTGAAGATGATGTCTTTCAAATGTTGGCCGTTGCTACGTCGCAGATGGTCCATCCGTTGAGTCCAATTTTCGATGACTCGTTCGAGCATTTCGACTGGTAACTGGCGTGGTGTGGTTTGAGGGTCGGTGGAATCATCGGTCCATATATCTTTAAAAATGATGCCGGTGCGAACGTAACCGTCAATGGCGACCGTTATCGTGCCATGATAACCGACTATTTAATGCCTGAAATTGAAGGTCGTGATCTCGGCGACATTTGGTCTCAGCAAGACGGTGCCACTTCCCACACATCAATCAATGGATTTATTGAGATAACATTTCGGTGAACACATAATTTCACGTTTTGGGTCGGTCGATTGGCCACCAAGATCGTGTGATATCACACCGTTAGTCTTTTTCCTGTGGGGATACGTAAAGTCGTAAAGTTTATGCGGACAAACCCGCTTCGATTCAGGCCTTGGAGGAAAACATCACGCGTGTCATTCGCCAGTTACCAGTCGAAATGCTCGAACGAGTCATCGAAAATTGGACTCAACGGATGGACCATCTGCGACGTAGCAACGGCCAACATTTGATAGACATAATCTTCAAAAAATAAATGCCAAAGAATGTTCTTTCAAACGATAATAAACATTCTCCATTAAATTTGAATTTTCTGTGTTTTTTTCTTTTAAAAAGTTGGGAACCTCGAAATGGATCACGCCTTACATTAATTTCAATGAAAACTTCTTTCCGGTTCGCAAACTGTGATTGACATGATATGCAAGGGACACGAGACGTCTCAACATAAATCGCAAGAGTAGCATCTATGATGACTGGCATCAGTAGATTAGGATAGTGCGATGGTTCTATCAAGATTCGTTACGCCAAGCTAAAATCATTTGAAATTGAAGTTGAACTAGGTACGTATGCAATATTAAAGGCACCAGACGAAACGCTCACAATCAAAACGACTCGTAGTTACAAAAATTTGCCGAACACCTATTGAGAAGGTTTGACGTTATAATTCATTTTTCTGCAAATTATACAAGTGATTAAGAGTGAAAATCTCTAATTCCTGACTACATCCATGTTCATCGGAGAATCAAAGCTACCGAGGTCATTCTTAATAATGAACTGAAGTGGTGATGAGCGATTTGTCGAGGTACCGACAACAATAGCTCATTAGAGATTAGAGAGTACATAGCAAATTAGTAGTTGTTGTTGCACGCAAATCCCTTTGAATTAGTTTTATGTGAAAAGTCTTTTCTTTGATGCTAATGACCATTTGTAGCTATAATAAAGCTTATACTTAGCAACAACCGTTTGTAAGCCAAATTCCAATGTTATTGTAATTGAGGAGTATTGTAATATCGGATTGTTAAACTCTCCGTGGTACACCGTTTTCTTGAATTGAGTTATATTTACCACCAAGTATCGTGTATTTACAAGTTGTTGGGAATGGCAACATTTGTGAATTTTATATCCTATAGCTGAGAAAGTTTACGAGGATGGATAAATGTGTTATTTTTTCACGCGGAGACTATTGAACGGCTTTGATTAAGCTTAGGTTAGGTAATATATCTTAAACATCAGAATAAGACATAGGCTAATATTTATAACTATATTCATGTTCGCGCGTCGTCATAGAGATCAATACGTTCCCCATTGTTTTTGCTAAATTAAATAGTTTTTACCGTGAAATAACAGTTTCTAATCCGATAAGAACGCGTGTAGTGTTTCAGTGATAAGTTAAATTATAAGTGTAATAACATTTGTGAAAAGATTCATCAATAAAACCGAAAAATCTAGTGAAAATATAACACAGACAATATTACACAGCCATAGTTGCGAATAGCTACAGTTAAACGCGTAAGCGACTCGAAGTGCATGGCGCTTACGACCTTTTTCTCAACGCTATTTTATGTGTAACCACCGGCTGGCAGGATCGTTAATCTGTTGATATTCGATTTGTATAAACTTTTTTGAGTGAATAAGTTAAAACAATGGTTAAATGCATAAAATGCGATAAAATAATAAACAAAAGAAGTCCTGGCATTCAATGCTGTAAATGTTCGAAGTGGATCCATGGAAGATGTGCATCGATATCTAACGAACAACTGAATGTCCTGTATTCTACTGACTCTGTGGATTGGAAATGCCGGAATTGCGTAGGAATAGGCAAACCAAAACGACTTTCGTGTATAATTTCTGATCAAGATCCAGAATTGGAAGATGATAACAAAAGTGATACGGTTACGTTAAGCGGTGAAGCAAAAAATGATTTTCTAAGCGAAATACGGCGTGAAGTACGTACAGTTGTCCAGCAAGAATTGCAAGCAACTTTAAAATTTTATTCGGATAAAATAGATGACTTTCAGCAAAAGATATCCGACTTTGAATTAAATATAAAAGTCGCACAAAACCAATGTCAGGATCTAAAGAACACTTGCAAAAATCTAACAATTAAAAATGACGCTTTAGAATTAAAAATCAACGCTATACAGCAAAATATGATAGTTAATCATATAGAAATATGCGGTATTCCTCACACAGACCAAGAAGATGTAGTCGAAATAGCGCAAACAGTTGGTGTATCAATTAAACAGCATAAAGATGATGTCGTCAAGGCATATCGGAAAAAGAGTAATCGTACAAAGGAAGGTGACTTGAACAGTAATCCAACAGCTCCTATAATTGTGTCTTTGAAAGACGGATGTCGGGAGACATGGTTGGAAGCAAATAAGGGTATCAATATTGAACCAAAGACACTTGGGTTATCGACTAGCAATAAAATTTACCTACGTGAGTCTCTTACCCCGACAACCGCCTATCTACTATGGAGAGCAAAAAGTGAATTAAAAAATACGGATTTATACAAATATGTTTGGTGTAAAAACGGTATGATAATGGCTCGAAAAACTGAAAAAGATAAAATATACTATATCAGATCCAATAAGGATATTGAACGACTAATAACGCAGCGTTGAGCTAATAATGAATAGAACAATTGTCTACAGCTTAAATAATTAACAATTTTAATGGATATAGATGCACCACTAATTATAGAAAAAAATTGCAACACATGGAATGATTTTGTCAACGAAGTACCGAATACACAGAACTTTCTACTTACTTTTCATGTTAACATCAGATCTATGTTAAAAAATTTCGATCAGTTAGAATACATTGTAACCAACAGTCCCAGCGTAATTCACGTAATAGTAGTAACCGAGGCAAATATATGTGACGATGTTATGAATCTATTCGAGCTAGAGAACTATGATATGCATACCGAGCTACGTAGGCGTCGTAAGGGTGGTGGTGTAATTGTATATATTCATAATAGTATAAAATTCGAAAGACACATAGTAAGTACATATAGTTGTGAATGTATCTGTGGCGAAGTAATAACTAATTTTAATTGTAACATAAATATGTGTGCTGTATATAGACCACCGAGTACAAATCCAATTAGCTTTACTACTGAATTGACACAAATGATTACTCAGTACAAACTTAACACTAACTTTATTTTAATTGGTGACACAAACATAGATATCACGCAGTCGAACAAAATAGTATATTTCTATCTAAATTCGTTATCTCAACTTGGGTTTGAATGCGGTATTAACCAGTATACACGTGTAGAAAAGAAAGGAATTCATATATCAAAAAGTTGTATTGATCACATTTTCTCACGTAGTATCTGTAGCGATGGTTTATCAGTACAAACAACTGTCGTAAATAATGCACTAGCCGATCACTATATAATAGGACACTGCCTCATAATTGAGAAGCCCCACGAATATAGCAATTCCACCAGTATAAATCGTAAATTATTAAGAAAACTAGATAACAAAAAGGTATCAGCGGAATTGGCAAAAATAGATTGGAGCGTGGGTAAACAATATTCAAATCCAAATGACATTCTTACTTTTATCACAGATCGTTTTAACGATGTATATTCTAAAAGTACAAGTACCGTAAAGGTATTTTCAGGTAGAAGAAAAACATGTCCTTGGGTAAATAAAAAAATAGTCGATATGTGTAAAAAAAAGGATAAATTGTTACTTATTTGGAAGCGAGATGAAAGTAATATTTCAAATAGAATAATATATAACAAATACAGAAATAAAACAAATAAGTATATAAATACTACAAAAAATAATTTTATACAAAATCAAATAAGTGACAATTTTAAAAATACTAAAAAGATATGGGAAATAATAAATAGAATAACTGGTAAAATAATAAAATCTGTGGATGACATAATTATAAAATATTTTAAAAAACCTTCTAGTGTTATAGCCGATAGCTTTGCTACAGAATTCCATAATACCATTAATAACCTAAGTTTGTCGTGCACTTCTCCTTTGTTACCCTCTGAATCCTATATTAGACAGCCAGAAGTATGCGTGAGAATTGAAAAGGCTAGAAATGACGTAGTATATAGTTTAATAAAAAATATGAACATAAAAAAAAGTGCGGGTATAGACAACATCAGGGCTAAAGATTTAAAACATGTAAATAATGCAATTAGTCCTATTATTACACATTTGATTAATCAATGTTTGACAACTTGTACTTACCCCGAGTTGTTGAAAATAGGTATTATTCGGCCTATACATAAAAAAGGCGTTCACAATGAGATCAATAACTACCGTCCTATAACTATTTTATCCTGTATCGATAAAGTTATCGAGAAGTATGTGGGTGGTTCATTAAAACAATACTTAACTGCTAATAATGTCATTAACACTAAACAATACGGCTTTCAAAAAAACAAAAATACTATTCAATTGTTGTCACAGTTTTCTAATGAAGTTAATAAGTATTTGGACCATAAATGTCATGTGTTAGTTGTTTTAGTAGACTTCACTAAAGCTTTTGATATGCTCAATTACAATACCTTATACGACAAATTACAACAGAATGGCATACAGGGTCCCCTTCTTAATCTCTTTAAAAACTATCACACAAATAGATCTACTAAAGTAAAAATAGAAAACCATTTCAGTAAGGCAATTTGTACAAAATCGGGAACAGCACAGGGTTCGATATTAGGTCCAACCGAATATCTCATTTATGTCAATGATATGTGTAACATATTTGTTGAAGGTTCGGTGTACCAGTTTGCTGATGATACCTGTCTCTTAATAGCGCACCAGAACATTGAGCTAGCACAAGCGCAGATGCAGCATAACTTTGACTTATTATGTAAGTGGGCACACGATGTCGGCTTAATTTTAAATGCACAAAAAACTAAACTCTTGCACATACATTCACCATACTTAAAAACAAATGTAATCCCCAGCATCGTTGCCCATAGTCATGAGTGTATGCATAATAATGGTAGTAAAAACAGGTCGTGTAAATGTAAGAATCTCCAATTAGTAACACAACATATGTATCTGGGATTGTTAATAGATCATAAATTCAGCTGGCAGCCGCATATCGACTATATATGTAACAAATTACGAGCTATCTTGTCTAGATTAGTTATATTAAGATATAAAGTACCGTATAATACATTAAGAATGTTATACCTATCTCTTGCTGATTCTGTAATAAGTTATGGCATAAGTGTTTATGGTAATACATTCGGAACCCTTGTGGAAAACATTCACAAATTACAAATTCGATTATTAAAAACAATAGTGCCTGAAAAGATTAAAATAAAATATAAAAATGATATAGAAGGTCTCTTCAAACATTGTCGAATTGTGAATGTCTTCGACAAAGTTAAAATGGCCGTAATTTGTGAGAATCTGGATGAATTTAGCAAGCTTAAAAAAAGAGTACGACCCGACTTTTTGCGGAATTTGGCAAATGTTCCCATGTACACACTGCCTCGTTACAACAATTACTATGGTATGCGTACATGGGAATATATGCTTCCTTCAATATTAAACACATTACCAGACGATTGTGTAATAGAGCTACAAGGAAGTAATGTTAAACAAGTGAAATGTATTTTAAGGAGATTCTTCATAAATTAACTACCTTAAAAAAACTTAAACATTAAATGTCGGCGTGTTAACGAACATACCTCTCCTCAATTAAACCGCAATAGCGGTTTCCTGAAGAGAGTCTTATTATATGTAAATGTAATTCTTATATTGTCATAAATAAATAAATAAAAAAAAAAAAAAAACTAGTTGATTCCAGTTCGCCTCGTTGAGCATTAAAAAAATGGCCAAGAGTCAATCGAATTTAAAAAATAGTGTTATGTACCCGTTGTAGTTTTTCCTTTTCTTTCCATTTTTACTGTGATAATACCGAAGTATAATCTGTTTCTGTCTTTTTAATCAGAAATGTTATTGGCGGGCCTTGTATTACGTACATTGGCTCACACGTACGAGCCGTCGCCGCATCGCGCTGCTATTAGCAAAAGAAAAGAAGGAACGCCAGAAGTATGCGAAAACATAGAACACTATCTCCCGACGCGGTAAAAAGAATTAACGCCAACAAACGCCCTATCTTGTGCGACTCAGGTGAACACGAAATAAGCACCTGTGGAAATTCAGTGTCTTGGATACGAGGGTCGAAGGGCCAACGGTGGATGGTGCCCTAACCAGACCAGCGACTAGAACATCATATTGCGTAGGCAGCATCTACGTCGCTACACAGCTTCCTGCGATAAAAATAGCCTAGAGCTAAAAAAATCTGCTTCGAATGAGCAGTCCTATGTCGATACTTTCCGTAGTTTTGACTTGAAGAAACCGTAGTTTCATTATATGTACTCGTATAAATGATCAAACATAACAATAAATGTCAAGTAACGATGAAATAATTTTGCTGTGTTAATCTCGCGGTGCGCTGAAGAAGCACTTAGTGTTTTTTACATTTATAAAGATATAAACGTGGATAAAATTGTGGGCGGCTTCTAGTTCTTCGTGCATTAACAACACGCTACCAGTAAGCCATCATACTTCAACATTTAATGGTTGTTCTAGGGGATAAAACATCTGAGCAATTTATTTACTATTATCAGTACGAAGATATTTACCGTTTTCTAAAACTTCCAAAATTTCTCACTATTTTAAAAAGTTGGTGTCTTAAAATTAAAACTAGCGTAACTGAGTCTTAGGATCAACACAGTCAAATTAAAGGAAATAGCACTCTACCTAGCTATGATTGTTTGAAAACAAACAAACATTATGTTTTATACACTGCTATTAGAAGTTTGAAAATGAATAATTTGATCGTTTAGGATAATTAGAAAAGTCAAGTTAATTTGTTTCGATAGAATCGAAGAGACATGAAATGTGGAAAACTAGTTCTTAAGTACAACTACGGGAATACTTATTTTGCTTGGCGAGATTATCAACTCGAGACTGTTGGATCAAGTGGAAAATACCCTTCCACTATACAATTCAAATTCATATGCTTCAGAGTTCACTGTGTTAGTATTATTATAAGAAACAATTTTAAAGTATAATGTGATAATATACTGACGAATGAACTACTGGGAAATAAAAAAAAAGTTGTGATAAATTTAGTCGACTTAATCAATAATTTGACATTATTATGACATCATATTTGACAGTATCTATTGCGTTGCCGATGTTATTGAACGCATTCGTATTTTATTTCCAAAAATAAAATAATTCATCAGAATCGTACTGCAAACGTAATCAACATCTAATAGGTTAATTACAAATACTGTGCGCACGTGCGATATAAAAAAAATCTCTTATTACGGCGTTACAATGTCTAAATTCATCACGTTAATTTGATATAATCATCAACTACATTGTTTCTTCACATGATTTTGTCTAAATGAAAGTAACTAAGTAAATTACAAAAAAGGTGTATACTATAAATAAGTTCATTTTGAACAATGAAAATATTTGTCAAAAAGTGATCAGTCGTTATAAGGGGTGGATCAGAATTCTATAAGACTATATTTAAAAACTGTATCTCTAAAATACTAATCGCAAGACCTATCAAATGTATTTTCATGGAGCTTCCACAAGTAATTTGAGCTGGGTGGAACGTACAGGGATTATTTCCTTAAAATTTACAGGCGAAAAGACGTTTTTCTTTAAGTCTGCTTATCTTAGTATAGTTTTAGAACAGTAAAAAGATGCCATATCAGTTTGTTTATAAATGTTGCATCAGTTGCTTATGATATTACTTGTCTATGGAAGCTCCTTTATATTAGTGAAGCATACAGTCTTAGTCAATCTTTTTGACCGCTCTGAATATAGCCTTAACTTCGAGTCTGCGCATAATATATTAAAGACTTTAATACAAAACAAATTTAAAATATTGTGATACGAGTCTAAATTGACATATATTTATCTTAAGCTGTTTCGATGTTATTCATATAATACTATTATATTTAAACCCAGTTTGTGTTCTGTGCAAATATATTCATAACGTTCAAAAAGTTTGTCAAGGACTGTAAAGGATTTATTTCTATTCTCAATTATACTTTTAATAGGTACAAATATGCGTACGCAGTCGCAGGCACAGCTAGTTGTAAATAAAATTACACAGACAATTTAATATAATAGTCTTGCTCACACGGTTATGATGTTATTTTTTATTGTAATATCTTTGTGTGAGTAATTCTGCTAATTATTGCACATTATGTCTGCCGTTATCTCACTCATTAGCCCTTTGAAGATGTATTTGCCTTATGACTAATAAGTCCGGTGAAGCTGTTAAGACCTTCCTAGGTCAATAGCATAGTCAGTTCGAAAAAAAAAAATCTTATGACTAATAGAATATAAAAATACGTTTCGTATCTTTTTAGAAATTCACTGGTACTTCATGGCGAATTCGGGACTCGGACATTCAGTGCCACATTTTTTTTTTTTTAATAATTTCGAAACCAGTAATAAGGTTACTTGAAAGTGAACATAATAATGGAACAACAGCTTATACAGTTAATTCTAGTACTCACTTGTATTTTTGTCCTAATGCACAACGTACAAGTGCCAGCTTGCTTTCAAGAACCAATATGTGTTATCAATTTTTATTAACATATAAAGCCTAAAAAAGCGACCATAAAAACCCATAATTCTCTATAATAAACGACCTTAAATGAAATCGACAGAGCTATGAGTGTGTATTTCGTATGAGGCTAACTTTGTTCCGCTCGACCACCTTCGTGCTAAAGGCTAGTAGGTACCTACCATGTAAACCAATTAAAAATACTTTATCCCATTTACATAGGCTCCGAGAATGCAGTAATGAATGTTAAAACACTAACACTGGTTCTGATATACAACCTAGTCATCGAGAAAAATCAGCACAATACTCGGTGTGGTTCATATTTTGTTATTATAATTACCATTGTTGTCAAAGTATTTTAGGGTTGACATTTCTAAACACTATCGTGTATATAATGAGCCACACAGTAAAAAGTATTTTTATATTAAAACCTGCTTGAAATTACTACCCTGCAGATCGGTAATGTGCTTCGGGATTATCGTACGACTTAAAAACATTTTATTGATCTTTCCGATTCTAAACCATGGGATAGTTATTATTCGTAGTATTAAAATCATGCTGGCCCTTTGTAAAAACCGGGCTTATCAAAGTTTTTGTGGGAATATGTTAAATTATCAAGAATGTACTGCGAGTAGTGTTAGACATGGAGTTCATCACTGCGTCAACCCTGACATATAAAGTACCTTACTTTGAAGTCAAACCACATTTTTATTTTCTGTTTATATACTTGGTATTTACGGTAATGAAATAAAACTCATAATAAAGAACGAGAACAAATATAATTAAGTTTTTCTGTTACATTCACATCTTTGCTTATATAATAAAATGGCGGAAATGACGCGGTACGGATATTAAACCGAAAATAATTATATACGTATATATATTTATTATAAACAGTCTGTTTGGTCCCAAAACATTTTTATCACGATGGTATATTAAATATGTGTGGTTGGGCCAAAGGAGAAATTATTAAATAATCAACATAAGAAAAGAGAAAATAAAAGAATGGCTTTGAAACAATTTTCTCATGATTATAATATAAATCTAATTCTTGAATATATTTTACCAAAATACAGATGCCTTGAATGACCAAACATTTGAAGAAGTTTGTAAAAACAATAAATTCGTCTAATAATATTCGTACCACCTCATATAATCCGCTAATATTTTAGTTAAGTAATAACAGTTAACAATAATAAACTGTTAAGAGGTATATAATGAGATAAATATAATTTTACAAGTATGTAATCCAAAACACACGACCATTGTAAAGATTCTGAAAATTAGTTCCGCAAACTTATTTCTTTTATCACATTTATATACTTTAAATAATATTTTTAACATATATTTATTTTATATAATATTAATATAAACTTGTTCATTTGTTATGCAGTTAATTAAATACTACAAGTGTGACTTTGTAACATATAACCAAAAGTCATTGGCTAAAAATAACGTTTCCAGTGCGATAATATTTTATATAAACTTTGAATTTAATTTAAGGAATACAATAAAAACGTGCTGTGTTATATGTTTAGCACAAAATAATGTAGAATGTACACAGGTGTATAACAGAGTTCTGATGATACACTAAAACTGTAGTCATTTGTAATGGTTTGTGACAAGTGCCCGAGGAACCCTAAATGTGTCGTTACATCTCAAAATGAACTAAATCCAATTTTAATCGTTCATATAACATGTTTAATTTTATAAAATTTCCTGTTTTGCCGTTCATAGTTTAGTTTTTTTTTATGATCTTTATATTTTCCACGTACAGAACTTGAAGATCTTAAAAAATTACATAATTTATTAGGAACGGCTAAAATTGGATTTTATAGCTATTTATATGTTGTGCCAATACGCTACTCTATCAAAGTGCTTAATACTTAAAATGACTAAAGAACATATAATGTTTAGCAAAATCGTACAAATAAAAGCATACAACGAATAGATTATAGAATATCATACGATTATTCAGTGTTAGTAGACAAATAAATAAGAACCATTATATTTTGTCTAATAAGCTTTCTTTATAGGAAAAAGCTCTTTCAATTCGAATTTTTTCACTGTAGCTAACAATTTCTTTCGAAAATATATTACTATTTGAATATATTACGCGATATGTTTCACATTTATTACGGAAACGTGTACAAATATGTTTATATACAGTCCGTTTGTTACCAAATAACCCAGCGGTGCTCAACGTTTTTTACTCAACGACGTACTAACACCTCTTTACGAATTCGCGACACTTTTACACATTTATATGCAACATTTTTGGTAGTACAAAGTATAACTAGCAACTTTTGTCAATACAAACATAGCCTGAAATTAAATTAAAAGAAACAAACAAGAAATAATACGATATTTCCAAAAGAGATATATGTATATGACATAATTATATAAACAAATTAAGTTATAAAAATCAACATAATACAATAAATGTAGTTTCATTTGTAATAGAAATTGATTTCAATTTTTTTCCAAAAAATAAATTGTTTAATAAAAATGAAATTGCAGTAATGGTTTGTATAATTTATAACAAAATTTTTGGATTCTATTTCTACAAAAACAGTATATCCAGAAAGATCGACAATAAACAGGGATTTATATTCTACACTGTTTAAACAATTCCATGCTATGATTTTATATGAAACATAAAGGCAAACTAATTCTATGATATATGTATTAAAATGGGCCAAAGATTAACATATGATCCTAATAACGATATTATATATGAAATGTAAAACTTCAAACAATGGACAATTAATATCAATTAAATTTATATATTGGAATTAGTATATTATAGTGTAAGAGTTACAGAAGTTCATTGTAAAAATATTATCAACAAATTAATAATAACAAATTCAACGATCTTAGATATAATAGGAAATCTTGTCATAAACATGTAATTATTAAAATAATTTTAATTTGGTGTCACTCTTCTTATTAACATATATTAGCTACATGAAGAAAAACACGAAATAAACTTACCTCCCTCTTTCTTGCGTTTATTGCAAACCACTCCTATATATACATTTAAATTAAAATAATTGAATCTACAGAGAGAGTAATTGAGTGATGAGATCATATTATGTAGCACATGAATCGAAAAACCTTTCTTTTTAATAAAAGTGAACTGATATTCCCTGTGCCCGAATACACGTAGATAATATATAATAGACATCGGTAGACACTTTTTAACTATTGTATTAATGTATACTTATAATTCATATATGATATCATCGACTATAATATCAAACAACAATTATTAATTAAAAATAAATAGTGAAATGTGTTTGTACGAATGAATACTAAAGTGGAAAAGGTGTGTTCTAGTTTCGTCCTCAGTGATTCGTCCCTCAGCGCACGTCGAAGTGACAAACTGGCGTCCGTTTGTCAGCTCAGGAGTGCGCCGGCCGCGGCTGGCTCGTGTCGTACGCGCGTATGACGTCCGCCTGAGATACGCTTCCGCCTTCCTCTTGTGAAAACGCGAAACCATCTGTATAACACGTTTTATATATAGATAAACACATTTTAAAAAAATGGTGTGGTAACGATCGTTCAGAGTCAATTCAACGAAATAATAAATGTGTGCTAAAATCATAAAACGTGTTGATTTATATAAAAAAGGTGTACCTTTGTTTCCAATATACGCTCAGCTAGGGTTTGTTAAGAGAAATCTTTGTGTTATTGCCGACTATTGTTTGCGTGAATCTAAGACGCGTTTGCGGTGCGTTGTGAATACATAAAAATTCCCAGTTTCTTTAATAAAATTGCAAAATTTAAAGATAATGTTTTTAGTAACGTTCCCTGGGAATTTTCATTGATAAGAGAGTGTGTGTCGTGTGATACTTACGTGAGAGTTCGATGTCCATGGTGGCGCGCGTCGCAGAACGTCGAGAGAAGACGCTGCGAACGTTTTGTAGCAGCCGCGCCGTCTCCGTAAGGCTGCCACACAGAGCGCGCACTCACTACGAGTACTGTCCCAACCGCGAACATTACACGCGGGGGAGGAAGTACTAACCATACCGACTAGTAGGGAGCATACCTTTTTACAACTACTATAATATATCACTGATGGATTAATTTTATTACTTACTAGAAATCCGTATGACAGAAAAACAAATAGAATTCTAAAAAAAACTAAAACTCTAAACAACTCGTAAAATCAAATCACCCACCAACAAACTACAAATAGTATGTCCCTCAATTTGATAACTATAAAAACTAGTAAAAAAAATGACTTCCGACTGACAAAAAGTTAAATATTTTCCATTTTTCAAAGTAACCTAGCGAGGACAATCAAATTTAACTATATAGAAAATTATACTTCAATCCGAGAAACTCAACTAGAGAAACTTACAAATAACCGAAGTGTAATTAAAATTTCTAATAAAGTGTGAAGTGAAA
Organism: Antheraea pernyi; assembly: GCA_015888305.1. Lineage (NCBI taxonomy): Eukaryota > Metazoa > Arthropoda > Insecta > Lepidoptera > Saturniidae > Antheraea > Antheraea pernyi. Next base: position 461,419 of record MU158718.1, read on the forward strand.
CTTTGAAAAACGACAAAATCCAAACGTGAGTAGTAAAGAAGCATCGTGCATAAGCCATGCAAGCGTTAAATGACATCGCATACTTACACTGGGCGAGCCTGACGAGGGCGTGCGCCGCCTCCGCCACACTGTGCCGGACAAACCACCGTTTGTTAGTTAGTTACCGATCTTACACACTCCATGCCTAACCATACCCGCACCGATAACTTATTTCACATATTATTCTCAAAGATCATCGTATAACTTAAAGGTTTCTTCGTATCAAAAAGATTAACTAAGCAGAGTATAGAGATTTTCAAGCCTCGGCACATATAAATATTCACGATTTGATCGTAATACGTGCGGTTCGTCCCGCGCGGACCAATAAAAAACCGCGTCTACTGAAACATTTAAATCCGTTACGTCCAATGTGAAATCGTAGAGATATATCTTTAAATTTAATTGTAATGCTATAATTTTAATATCAATATTTACTGTCGCTCAAGTACTCTGTAAGCAGAATAAGCTTAATTCATTTCGAGTAAGCGAACAGGCTGCTAATTAGAATGATTCTGGTAGCATAGGTATATAAAACATAATTATGACGTATAAGTGAATTCGTATAAATTAAAAAAAAATGAATTTAGGTACTAGATTTCACGAACCGTTTCGTCGGTAATGCACTAGATTCAAACATTTAACACGGTTATAACAGTAAACGTTATGAAACAATTTTTAACTTAATGCACATAGCTCATTTCGTTCTATTTTACTTTGGCAATTTTTGTATTTGCATAATGATAAAAAATTACGGTCTAATTAACAAATATTCGCCGTTTTTTAAAGTACCAGGGTTAAAACATGTTTAAATATTACGTATATACTTTTCTTTATATCGTCAGATAGTTTTTTCACAGAAAACACTATCACAATTCTGCTTAGTTAAAACTTTCTCGTATAATAGAGGTAAGTTTCATAATTATAATATGTGAGACAAGTTAAGCATCACACCCATCATTACATTTCACCAAAGATTCCAGAATTTATGATAATAACAAGTGTATTGAAACTATACATTTATTTTGGTCTATATTAGAATTTCAAAATTAATACAATTTAAACTCAAAGTCTTAAATAAAAATCATGTTAAATAAATATTCATTTAAAAACATAAATAAATACTAGCTTGAATAAAATTTGTATACTTAAAAGTAATCGTCTGCACCATAATGAGGATTATTTTTGCGATTTAACGTCCAAAATATATATTATACAAGCTAATTTATACACAGATTAATTATTTTAATTTATTCATAATATAAATATTGTACATAAACAGTAAACACCTGTGATATTTACAACACATTTATAACAATAAAAATAATTCTTGTGCTATTTTGAATGGTGAAACATGAAATATTTGTTAGAATTTAGAAAGAGAACAGAACATGTTTATATGAAATAAGATTTATTTTTTATTTTTCGCAACTGACAACAAATTCCTAAGCATAACTCTGTACCCAGTTTTGCGTCTTACCACCAACCAGTATATATAAACAATTTTATACGTGGTTCTTTTAGGTTAACTGTATGTACAACGGCGAACAACCACAGATCCTCACATCTAAGGAGTCGATGTATTTTTGCACTACAAGTATAATCAATAAATACAGTTCAGCTCCTAACCTAAAATTGCGTACGATTTGGTAGAGGGTTTCTAACTTTTTCTGACTTGGCAAAAATATATTTATAGTATTTTGTCCTAGTTCAGGCAAATCACAGAATAAATATAAACGTGCGTTGTTCTCTTGACAATTTCAAAATGGTACATTGATATATATATATATATATAAACAATTCATTTATTGTTAATAAAAATATATATTTACTTAAAATTTAAATAATAATCTGTTAAAGTTATGTGTCTAATGAAAACTAATGAACTTGTGTTTATAAATAAAAAAAATGTATATGAAAATACGTAGATTTAAATACAAAATATATTAAATTGAATACTAAATATTGCGAAATAAAAGCGTAGGGTATATAGTATGTATAAGGAACTAGTCATTTGTACAACAATAAGTTTATTTCACATATTATTTACATTTCTCTGGAAGATAACTTCTTGTTAATTTACCAATAAACATTGAATAAAACAAAACATTGTAAGTATTCATCACAAACATATGATAGATTTTCTTTAAAATCTTACAGTTCTATGTCATAAAGTGTATGTAAATGTAATAGTTAGTAATGTCGAAGAATTACGCTATAGAAATAGACAATTTTTTAATTTAAATTTAATGAGATGCAGTGTTATTATATATTTTTTTAATGATTTATTTGGTTTATTATATGTTTGTTAATCTTAAATCCTTCGTTAGACACTTTAATATTTGAGTTGTATAGAAATTAATTTAAATGTTCCTAACTATAACTATGGATAAGAAAGATAACATGGTAGCGTTTGAACAATTATGTTATTTTTTGTCTTGCCTTTTTTGGAACATGATTTTACATATGACCAAACTATTAACTTGTATTATAAGTAACTAGACAGCTGATACACAGATATCTAACACCAGGACACGAGTTCTACCGAGCTATGTTAAATAGTCTCTACTGGCATTTATAACTCTTACAAAATATACACAAAAAGTATTAAAATACATTAGAGAATAATTAATTTGGTATAACAATTATCTATAAACAGAATACTGTAGTTTCATATGAGTAATAAATATAAAATTCAGTCAAATTTGAACGTATAATTATAGTGATATAAACTATGACTGTATATCGGCATAGATCTCACAAATAAAGCTTGCGAGTTGCGCGTAAATAATTGTTGCGAATTCAATTCCCATTAGAGTTACAGCATTAGGTACACTATAATGTATGACATTTCGACTCGGTAATTTTTTATATATGTTACCGCTAAAATGCAGAAATCAGTTATTGTTAATATTAGGTAATATATATATCAAGTAGGTTTTAAAATATTATGACGAAAAAACTTAAATTTCTCATTTCGGTTGCGGAATTCAGACGTCCGCGTTGAGTTGTTTAAGTTTTTAATATTAGATAGTGGTATAGTTAGCCATAAAAGAGGAGCGGTTTGCTCTAGGAGCCACTAGGATATTATTATTTTTATTATTAATGCATTATGAACCGAATTTCATTCAAACGACAAAAAGTTGTGGGTAACGTTTTTCGATATTCCTGTAACTCTGGGGGCCTGTATGAAATGGCGACAGCTACGATCTTTATACTACGTTAGGTTAGATTGAGCTCGTGGTAAAAAAAACGCGGGGTAACTAGTTCAATTGCAAATAAGCTAAGCGCAGGGCAATGCACATATTAACCGGCGGCTTTCACACTTTATCGATAACATATATATAACAAATATCTATTTCGAGGTTGGGAATTGAGATTATTTAAACTCTGTTATAGTCTAACTTGCTCATTAATCTATTTATCCAGTAACTTGTAAAATAATGGCCTATTATTTTCTTTAGCGTACACTTTATATCATAATTGAATGTAGATTCAATAAAGACGGAATGTTTACAGGACATAATTGGTTGATTTTATTACTAAGGCTAGTTCACAATGTACGAGGTGCCTCGGTTACCTCATACAAGAGTTTCTAAATCAAATAAATCCTTACATTTATATTATTGGTTAAATCTGATTTTAAAAATACTTAGCAAATATTAAGGAAAATAAGTAAACCAAAAATTATTTTTAATTTCATAAGTTTGTGAATTATTAAATTTATATCACGTGTTATTATTATATAAACACTTATTTTAATTAATAAACATACTATTTCATCTGAAATAACAAGTCTGTCATAAAACTTTGAACAGTCGAGGCAACTCGATTAATATTGTGATATACCTACATTTTTATTAACAAAATACATAAAACATGTAGTGGCACACCGATTTGTCTACATTTTAATATTAGACAATAATATTAAATTAAATTTAAACATAAATACGATTTTATCAACAAAAACAATATAACAACTTAACATACTCGTAGATTTTATAGAAATAATTTATATAAAATTATTGAGATGTTTTTGGGACTGTAGTCATTTGAATTAATAAGAAGTTATATTAGCGTTGTGACTTTAACAATCTCATTTAAAAAATCTATAAAACCCCAAAATCATATGATCTTAACTTGACATCAGACGTAGGTCATATTTATATAAGTATGATCTCATACATCTTTGTGACAATTTTTGTAATACCTTAATTTTGACTGTCTTAATTATCATTATATTACCAACCCGTTTTCTTAAAAATTACACAGATAATTTAAAAAAACAATAGATAACACTACATAGTAATAACCAACTGACGTCTTACAAATGTAACATCTAGCTTAAAATCAAAACTACATTATCAAATGAGCCGAGTATTTAAGGAACTTGTTGTTTCCATACAAAAATAGGAAGCTATTGTACGCAGTGCTGAAAAAACCTCAGTATACCGATTTGTGATCACTCCGGTGCTGTCTACAAGACGAGTCTAGTTTCAAACTAAGATTATAGTTAATTACCGTTCTATTGCGGCCATCCCTCTCAACACATAACCCGCGTAGCTCCGTCTCGAAAACATAAATAAATATTTTAATATTATAGCATTATCACACCACCGTCCTTCGGACATATGGACATATAGACACCCGACATTTATCTTACTATTATCCCTGCATCATAATTAGGGATGCGATCGACATTCTATCGATATATTGGAATTTTTATTTTCACAATTATTCCTTATGGAAGTATCAGACTTGAAATCAATCTTACTCGTTATTTTAAAGTATTTTTAACATAATTCATTAGTGTTTCTTAATTATGCTAAAGGTCGATAAAACTAATGCTGGCACGTACAACTCAAACAGATTATGGATGTGGAGTGTCTAGGAATGAACGTACGCAATGATGTCGAACTGCAAATGCAACATAAATTACATGGCAATAGTTTTATCTAAGCTGTTTAGCTAGCTACCACCCTCAACTTGAAGATCTGTATCCAAGAACCATTAGTTGTGTTCCGACAGCTGCACTTGAGAACCAGTCCCAACTTTTAGGTTAAGCGCGTTGACCACCTTAGACTACATCGTTATTTAGCATTAGATGAGGTCATGGTCCAACGATGAAGTATGAAGACGTATAAAGTATTTACAAAAATGTCTTTTTGCGCACCACTAAGCTTATGAGCGTGACAAAGACTGATATTGTTTTGTATTAGCAAAATGCTAAAGATACAGCGACTAGATAATCAATCGACGCGTGTACTGTTTATAAAGATTTAAGTGATTGCAACGTGATGTATTATGAAATCAGCGAGAATACTTTAAACGTGCCAGCTTTATTAATCCGACCTGCGCTTCGACCTATTTTCTTATTCATGTTTAGTATATAAACATGTATGAGCAATCATGTTATAGTTTATCTGCTTTTTTTTATTTCGAATAATATTATAGAACTTTAACTGAACATATCTTATTATTTTTTTAAAATATTTCGAAGTCCATTACTGATGCATCCCTAATTCAAATTAAACCTAAATTTTGTGTCTGTAATACTCTCCCGAGTTACTACAAGTATTATTTATATATACACACATATAGTATAATATAATGTTATAAGTATTAAATATGTATAAAAATAGAGATTAAGAAGACTTCTCAGTAACAGTGATAATAGCAACTAGCATACATAGTATAACATTTTGGCAATAAGAGTTCTGCTATTATTATAAGCTCTGTCTATTTTTCTTGACGACGTGCAACTACGGGGTATGCCTATTGACTGATTGAAAAGACATTCCCGCGCCAATTACGCCTATTTTATAACTTGAATTTAACTTTACAAACTGTAATAGCTTTTATCATCTCTTGATTGTATGTAGCAATAAATAGCAACGAGAACCCTCATTGCCAACCTCATGTTCTAAACTCTTAATTATAACAGGAATGTAAAGCTTAGGAAGTATTTAAATAATGGAGCTGGCGTCTCCTACAGGATCCACATGGATCACGTATAAATTTTAAATGCCCGTATGATTTTTACGTTGCAATAGCAACACGGCAATAGTTCCGAATAAACCGACAAAAAACTCGCTCTTAGATATAAAAATAGTAATACCATCGTGGTACTTGAAAAAGAGATATATTCGAAAATAAGAGATCATCAAATTGGAGTCGAAAATTACGATTGGTTTATCGATATTTATTGTTAGTATGATTTATTTCGGCAATAATTATTCCAGATTATTATTGACATCGTCGAATAGGTAATAATATTACAAGTGTCTTGCGATAATTTCAATGATCTAACAAGATGGTGGCCCCCTTGTTAGAACTTTCCGTGGAGTTTTTGCGGCATCTCAGAATTCATGTTTAGTGGTATTGTTTCCCATTCACTTCATTTGTTACGTAAAATGCCACCATATGTTACAAAATATAGAGTGAAATAACACAAGATCATAAATAAAATATAAAAGCTTATTACATGACAGAGTAAGATACCGCGAAAATCTCTTATCGATATTTATTAGTGAATCGTGTCGCTTCACTAGTCGTTAGCTCGCTATGAAGCTCCGGCGAAGTGTCAGACGATGTGCGAAGTGCGCGTCCGCGGCGCCACGACGGCGACGGCCGGGTCCGTGCGCTCCGGCGCGACCGCTCGCCGCCGCCAGCGCAGCCCCGCCGGCGACGCGCGCCCCTTGCTGCCGCGCACAACCAAACACGTCACCGCCGGCCCCCCACTCCGGACCCCCGACCCCCCGACGAACAAGAACACGATATCGGAACCGATATTCCAATGGAATCATTTTTCTAAAATAGTATCTTTACATCGATATTTTTATTTATTTATATCATATCGATACTATCATTCTTCAGTTCAGTAATTTGACTAGATGTTGTAGTTACACTTCCATATTTTCATTTTTAATATCAAAACATTGCTTTTTTTAAACAGCAATTAAAAGTTGCTCTGAAACCGAGCGATTTATTCATTTGGAAGTAACATATGAAGGCTTCTTTTTTGTATTTAAAAACTTGCTATTTTTTTTGTATCGACATCAATTGATTCAACATCGTGTCCCTATCCTGGAGCCGGGCGCGCCCACACCCGCGCTCTGCACAGGCGGCAGTCGACTCTCACCTCCATACAGTGTACTACTACCTCAACTCCTACGTACTGAACAACCCAATACTCGTGAGTTACGTGCCAATTCAAATCTCGACTATCGTATAACAACAAAAGAAAATCGCTTATTTACATTCGTTTGGTGCACATTCATGCTGCTGGCGACGTGACTCCGACCGTACCTTCGACATACTTCTACTCGGTGGGGGTTTGCTCGATATAAACAAGCGTCGACAAGTTGTATAGTTCTACTCAGTGGGGGTCACTGAATATAACCAACCATCGATGTGACAAGTCGCAGCACTAGTGTGCGCGCGCGGGTGCGGGGGGAGGCGGGTATAGGGGGGGGGGGGGGGGCGTACGGGCAGGAGTAATGCAAAGCTAACTAAAAAGTACAGTACTAATATTTAAAAAAAATGCGTGCGCGTATCAATTTGACAACAACATATAGTCGGACTATATGATATCGACATATCCCTTATTTATTATAGTTGAATATATGAGTCGTTACATTTCAAAATGAGCTAAATCCAATTTTAATCATTCATATAATATGTTTAATTTGTTTTTTATTTCCAGTTTTTATACACCGAGAACGAAATTCAAATTTCGCCGTTCATACGGTTTTAACTTTTTTTTTCTTATGATCTTCTTACTTTACATTTACAAAATTTATAGATCTTGAAACTTAACGTAAAATATAAGGAAAAGCCAAAATTGGATTTTGCTTATTTTGAAATGTAACGACTCCTATGTCTATATTTTTCTAGCCAATCTACTAAAACTCTTCTAAGAAATTTTAAAAAATTGTAAGTATAGGAACGCTAGACCTCTAAATGTAAGAGATACGTCGATAAATTTCTCAAAAAAAAAAACACCAACAAACGAGCTGAATCAATTTACATAAACATACTATTCACATTGAACGAAATGTGATGAACATATATTATACATATATACATAGTGTATTATATTCGATGTGTATTTTTTTTGTCTGAACAATATGTATAAAAAAAAATTAAATATATATCATTTTATGTATTTTCAATTATTTATAATTATATTCGTAGGAATTATTTTTAGAATGGTTTAAAAAACAAAGAAAATGTTTTTAAATGCTTCGTTAAAATGAATTGTTACACTTATAGGGATGTAGGGAACATCGATAAAATAATCTGCGATTATTCGATGTAAAATGATAATCGATTTAAAAAAATACTTTGAGAAATACGTAGTCGATAAAAGTCAATTTTCTCGGGCGATTTTTTTTCTAAAAATATAGTAATCTTTAAAATTATATTGGATAGCTTTCTGAATATTGGACCATAATATGTATGAGATAGTATATACGAGAAAATTCAGTAACATATTCTATTAAGAGACTGTGTGAAATATTAATGTATAATAAACTGCATGGTATCACATCTGTAGTTCTATTATTTGTAGGTATAGTTTAAATTGTTCCTCAAACAATGTTGTTTTTCACTGCTTACAACAGATTTCGAATGAAAAGTTTATATCTTTTATATATAACCATAGTTAAAGTAATTATATATTTTCAGCAATTATGCAGAAAATAATAAAAAGTTAGCTGTCATTTAAAAACATTATATGAGAATTAATGTGTTATTTTTTTAAAATGTCATATATATATTAACAGTAGTATAATGAACTAAAATAGTAAACGATGCAACATGAATAACACAATCACACACGCATTCATTGGTCAAATAAATCGACCAGTAACAAGATTAGTAACTACCTATATTTGAATCTAAAATCGATTAAAAAAATATATCATAATCCTTGATATGATAATAGAGAATGACGTATCCAAAAATTACTCAAACCAGTCCATTAAACCTTATTTCTAAATAAAATCATTTATGTAATCGATTTAAAAAATTAAAATCTCTTTGTGTTTATTACTTATGAATTTAGAAGTTCTAAAGGACTCGTAGCCAATACACTTAAAACTATTATGGAAGAAAAAATTAAACCCGGGAAACGCCAGGAACTTCTGCTAATTCAATATATTTTATTGTCGATATCATAATTCTGACGTACTAAACAAAGATTCGTTTAAAATCATACATTTTATCGATAATTAATTAAATCGATTAATCGACTATACTGTTTTGTTTGACAGTTTTAATTAACTTTGACGAACAGAAATGATCTACTGCTGTATGTTATATATAAACAAGATATGCATATTTCAGTGTTTGGCGTTTCAATAAATAATTTAATTGATATTACCGAATATTAATTAGAGTGATATAATTATTAGGTACTCACGAGTGCCTCGGTTGCTCGAGCAGAGCCGCGGGATCTCGTTGTTTGATTTCGCTCTCTCGTACAGCCTCCGTCATCGACTTATACGCAGAGTTGATTATACTGTAGCAAAGATGAAATATACAAAAAAATACAATTATGAAAACAAATAACAATTTTTGAATTGTTCATTTCTTCAAAAGAATATCGTACTTTTCAAACCAACAAATTGACCCATTAAATATACAAAGGGCAACAATATGGCAAAACATCACAGCGCCGTGAGAGCTCTTACTGTAATGTCAAATATCTTAATATATAAAAACCCAGTGTCATGATGTTTGTCCACGATGAACTCCGAAACTATTCAACCGACCTTCATGACACGTTGGCATTGATGTTTAATTTGATCCAAATTAATATATAGGATAATTTATATTTCGATTAATGGCCTCAATATTTGTAATGACAAATTAAATGATTGTAAATGTTGATTGTTCTTAATAGTTGTAAGTTTCATCAGTTTCGGAAAGATGGCGCTTTCATTTAGTTTGTTGACACAAACAGTAGGAGCGATTGTTATAGATATATCATAAATGGCGCTACGTTCACTTTTTAGAGAGTCTCATTACCCCATAATACCTTATTATAATTTTAGTTCAACATGTAATAACTGAGCCACAGCAACGCGTAGCCCCGGCAGCTATAGTCCGCGTCAAACATTATAGCCGCTCTGAATGTAGATCTGAATTCGGCTTTGCGCATAGTACAGTCAAGAAGTTAATACAATACAAATTCAAAATATTACCATAACAATTGTAACATTGACATTTATTCATCTTTGTCATGATATTACACGTACAGTATAGTAAGTTTTTAAACAATCATGATTTGGGGGAGATATTTGTACATTAAGTAATAAGAATATGGCAGTACAACGATCACATTGCATCTTTCAAAAGATTTTGTAGAATAAAGATACGACTTCGATTGTGTCATCTTGTAAACTCTTTTCAAATCAAACCAAATCAAAAATCAGTTTAGGCCCTAATAAGGCACTTATGAACGTCAAAGACTACCATCGGTTCGGCAAACAACCCAGTCATCGGGAAGAACCGACAAGAAACTTGATCGGGTACATCTTTTTAACATATATTTCCAATACATCTTAGTTTTAGTGGATGCACAGAGAGGTGTCAATTCCAGACATAACTATCGTTCACATACTGTTACACTCTATAATATCCCTTTGACACTAAAACCCGTTTGACATGGCGCTGATATTTACAGTCCGGCAAATCGGTAACATGCTTTGGGACTTTATTGTAGAACCTAACACTATTACCTAATTACTGGTTTTGCTAAGTCTGAAACATGGGACCACCAGTTTATTACAGTTTTTAGTATTTAGACTATGCCGGTATTTTACTAAATTCAGTTTTTCAATGTTTTTACGGATATACATTAAATTAATTAAAGAATGTATTGGGAGGGCAGAGTTAAGATACCGAATTCCTGGAATTTCGTTTTTAATGATTCGCGAGGTCCCATATTATATATTGCCCGAACTGCCCGTTTTTGTAATAAAAATATCGTGTCTACCTCAGCAGCCGTACCCCATAGCAGAATGCCATAAGACATTAAGCTATGGAAGTAAGCGAAGTAAACTAACCTAGCAGTGGCAATATCTGTAAGCTGGCGAATCTTACGTATTGCGAATGCAGCGGAACTTAATCTGCTCGCCAGTTATTTAATGTGAGGGCGGGACATCGTTTTAATAATGTAACTTGTATTTAGATCCAAAAGTGTTTGATTTTATGTATACTTCCAGAATGTGTAATATCAAATTATCAGATTAAACCTAATTTCGTAGACCTAATAGAATAATAATATTTCTTATAAAGTTTATTAATTAATCAAACATAATTATGATGGTTTGCACAGCTTCAATACTAAATATCAATATTACATGTACACGAGCCGCTATACTACACGTCGCTAGACTGACGCAAGCGCAATAAGCTCGGTCACGCTCAATAGCATGTCATGTCGCGAAACCATACGTTTATCTTCTGGCAAAAATACCGTTCAATGCGCCTAAAAAAAGTTTTCACTTCAAAAAAATGGGGTAAGGAAACTTTTTTTTTTAAATATAATCTGTAATGAAGAGTAGATATATAGTTGAGTCGGTAGTTACACTGTGACGACGAGGTCCGGCACGAGGGTCGCCACGGGGATGAGCACGAGCCCCAGCCAGAAGACCAGGGTCGAGAACAGCATGCGGTCCATGCCCTGCATCACGGCGCCGATCAGCACCCACGGGTACATGTTGCTGTTGTAACAGTTCACAATTACACGCACACCGAAACAACACATATTCTGTAATGTACGTGTCAGTTTTACTTCCATATTGCTTTGTTCTTTGTACTTAGTGTTTATAATTCCAACACAAGTTCGGGACATAAACACTTTATTTTTATATACTATAAAAATTAATTTTGTAAAGACTAGAGAACATATCTTATTAAGTCGAAAAATATTCTGAAAATTTCATTTATTCAAAATGAATGAGTATTATTTCTAACTCTATGAATACTAGCATCTATAAGATCATGTTTCAAACAATAAATTTTCTGTAATTCAATTTACGTATCTTTACCAAAATATAGTATAATTATTTTTATTATACAAAAAACTTTGCGATAGTACCAATACTGTTATAAATAAAAATGTTCTTAGAAATAGTTTATATTCATCAATTACAAAACATACAAGTATAGGTTGTACTAAATGTATCAAACAATTATAATATAATAATTTCTATTGATTAACAGCAAATAAGCAAAATTTTTTTAAATATTAATGATGGTTACATTTATTTTAAACAATTACATGTGATAGCAAAAGTAAAAAAAGCGTAACATTGACCGTCAATTTCAATTTGACAATGACACAGTATAAAACAAAGTCCCCTACTGCGTCTTATGTCTGTCTGTTCGCGATGAACTCAAAAACTACTGAACGGATTTTCAAGCGGTTTTCACCAATAGGTAAAGTGATTTTTGGAAGGAACGTTTTGGTATATAATTTATCAAGGATCTTTTTATAATCAGAGCAGAACAACGTCTGCCGGGCACGCTAGTTTGATGAATAAAGTTATCAATACAAATAACAATATCTTTTCTTCAAACGAATACATATTGTTCAATTCAATAATTTGGGCTGTTAGCAATACAAGGGGCAACAATATGGCTAAACGTCACAGCGCCATGATGAGCCCATTATATAATGTCGAACATCTTAATATATAACAATCCAGTGTCTTGATGTTTGTCCACGGTGAACTCTAAAACTAACCAACCGATTTTCAGTAAAGTTGGTATTTATGTATAACATGGTCCAACTTGAAAGATAGGGTAATTTATATTTCGATCAAACCCCTTAATATTTTTTTAAATGCAAACTAAATGATTGTCAATTGCTATTAATTATAAGTTTCATCTGTCTCCAACAGGTGGCGTTTTAAATTAGTTTGCTAACAGGAAACTGTAGGGCGAAATGTTATTGATATCTCATAGATGGCGCCAGCTTTTTTTCTTTTAATTCGACATGACAAACTGGGCCACAGTAACGCGTGGGAGGATCAGCTAGTAAGTATACTATACATATATTTTTAATTTTATTAAAGGGAAATATAGAATGTATGGCGGTTTGTAATGAGGATTGAAAAAGCAGTATGAGTAAAAGTAAAAGTAAATGACCTGTATAGGAGTATGAAGATAAACCAGAGCGCGAGGGAGCCCCAGATGGAGAGGTGTGTGACCCACGTCCAGGAGTGCGTCGCCAGCCCCGCCTTCAGGCACACAGTCACCACCACGTACTGCACCACCACCACCACACCGTCACCATGATACGGCACGAAACAAAAAAAAATTGCGTATAAGGTATATTGCTGGTTGTTTCAATAAACCAAAAAGCTATTCACTATTGTACTATTGACTAAATAGCTTGTATTGACTAGTTACTATTGACACATACTAAATTCATTATGTCATCGAATTTCAACTGCGTGTATTAAAAACAATTAGCGATATTGTCACTTGAGTAGTAAGATGGTTCACTGCATTTACAAATTGATTTCTGCACTAGTTAAAAAGTAGGATTTTATTATTAATACTAGCTGTACACGAAGTTCCGCAGACGTTTTTTTTAAATCGTATTAAAGAATTATAAAATTGTGAGACCATATACAATTATAGATGTGCTCTTTAAAAGCAATTGTAAGTACGACGCACACGCCACTTACATTAACATGTAACGTGTACATTAGACATGTAAATACTAACAGCGTGTCAAATGAGGTTTGTCATCAGCAACATATTTGGAACCTTACCCCACAATATAATTACCTCAGTGGTCACTTACACTCTTTAGGGAATTAATGAAACAATAAATTAAAATATTATTATAATGGTTTACATTAACATTACATTTAATATACATTGGCACAATAATTAAGATTTTGTTACGAAATTAAAATAATACTAAATTACTTTTTATAAAGTCAGCTATCTGCCAGTAAAAGTCCCATGAAAATTGGTCCAATCGTTTTGGAGATAGCATTGCAGACAAAGCCGCGGTTAATAGCTAGTCTAATTTAGAGTAGCCTAAGTAACCCGCTGTAATTTCAACTATCTGCGAGCGTAATTCCCGTCAAAATCGGTAGAATCGTTTCGGAGATTACCCGGAACAAATAGACAGACAGACCAACAAAAATTTTTAAAATTGCATATATGTTATCAGTAGCGTGTATACTTTCGTACCCAATCAGTAAAAACAAAATTATTTTGATATTACACACAGACACTTCATTTTTATTATATGTATAGATTACAATGATCTCGGTTAAACACAACAAATATGATATCGTAGTGTCATCGGTATCATAATTATGTAGTACTGTGTAATTAAACAAATGTAATTTTACTCTTCATTTAGATAACACAATGAAGTTATAGAAAATGAAATATAGATAGTAAGAGAAGTCGATTATTGTAGCGTATGAGAGTATGAAGTACCGTATAGACGAAGTTGCCCATGACGAGGTAGCCGCCGTCCTTCCCGCTGGGCCACAGCACGTGGTGCTCCGTCAGCAGCATCGGCAGCCAGAACAGCAGCACCGAGTGCAGCAGCGAGTTCACCGCCCACACCCAGAACACGCGCACGTTGAACAGCAGCCCCTGCTGCGACGGCGCGTACAGCACCGGGTGCTGCGACACGCACACACACACTCACCCGATATTTCCCTTACATGGTGTGGAATTACTCGAATCAAAATTAATGCAGTTACAAACATATCGAAGGTTCTCCAATTATTTTTTTACTCGAGTTCAGAGAAATATATCCACAATATCTCAATATGTAATAGAGCAATTACATGGTAGAAGTTATTTCGATAAATCATTCAAACATAAATAGAAGCGTTTCATCTTACACTAAAACGCATATTAATTTACTTACATTATTCGACGCTTATTTATCAATGGCATAGGCACATCCGTTTCCTGCCTGCAAATCTACTTTAGACAATAAATTATAATGACTTCCGGTCAAGACCTCGCATTTGTTTCTCCACCACGACAAAATAGCGCGTTCAGAGCGACGCCATCATTTTGCTTCATTAAGGTGAATAATATACCAGGTAGAATTTAAAATATTATTGTAAGATAAAACGCTGCTATTTCGATTCAAATGTTCATTATGAAATTCGAATCAATCACCATTATTCCATTTAAATTGAACAGTATTATCACACCTCGAATTTAAATTAATAAAATGCTACATACACAGTGTTCATTAATTTCGTACCTACTAATAACATTGCGTTAGTAAACTGATGCTATTACCAGTTGATCCAAATTCTAAGGTAAGGAAATCCTGAAGAATAATTTTCTTAATAAAGAAATACTTAAATTTTCAAAAAATGTAATGAAAACGGTATAAAGAAAATTTCTTCATAACATAAAAATTCAAAACAATATCAAACAATTAACACATGTACAGAGCTAACGCTGTAGTACGAAAATGAGCAGATAGATGTCGTTTAAAACAAATCCGGCAATTACTTTGCATGTGATTCTGTAGAGTTGTTGGCGAGACCTTAAAATGTCATGTAGTGGTTTTTATATTTCATGCATAATCTTGTGTTATTTGGTTCACTCACCCTAAGCATGATTTCAGGTGAACAGAGTTTGTCGAAGAGACCGATCGCGAACGGAGGCAGAGCTGTGAATATCACGTTGTAGAATCCTATCGTCCATCTCTCGAAGAGAATTTGACCAGACCTGACAAAAAAACCTTTATATAAATATTATTCAAGTAAGGTCAATAAAATATCATGTCTACACACACGTACAAACATACACATTTACAAGCTCAGACTAAAGCTAGTAGTAGCATATATAGTACAGTAGCACTGTATCATGAGTAGACCGCGAATATAAGAAACACTGTATAATGTATTCCATCTCATTCTCTCCCATGTTAAATTCTATTGATGAACATGTTTGTCTCGAAATACTGTATAATATATTCTATCTTGTTCTGTCGCATGTTAAATCCTATAAATGTACATGTTTTTCTTTTTTTAATTCAAAATATAGGATAATTTATGATTATTGGATGTTACAAAATATGACAAATAGATTGCTACAGGGTTTTCGGTAGCAATTTACAAAAATTGTTTCTTCTGTCATGTTATTATATTAACATTTTTATGAGGATTGACCTTACATAATACTTCTTTATAATAATAAAATATTGCCAGTTATTACAATACATTATTGTATTTTTACTAGCACAGTTCAGGAGCCAAACTTTATGATAATATTAGCGGTCCCGGCAGACGTTGTCCTGCCTTGATAATAAAAAAAATCCTAAAATTCAATTGCAGTGCCACCTACCACATCCAATTGTGAATCTAAACCTTTCTTGAATCCACCTGAACATACACAAAAATGTCATCAAAATCTGTCCAGTCGTTTAGGAGGAGTTCAATCAGATACACACGGACAGAAGATTTATATAATCTGAATAAAGTAAAATTCAAGTACGATAAAGTAAAAGAGTGTAATGGAAAATGAATGAGTTAGAGTTGAACTGACCAGGCAGAGTATATCGCGAACCAGAGCTCGATGACGTACAGACAGATGTTCTTGTAGAAGGAGTAGAGGATGAGTTTGCTGATCCGGGAGTAGTTCCAGGCGCCGTGCACCAACAACAACCTCAGCAGGAAGGAATCTGAACTGCAAACGATAATCACACGTGTTACATTTGTAATAAAGTTCACATAATACAGTTTTCCAAATGTTTTCATGATTTCTTGAGTCCCGTATAAAGAATTATACATATACGGTAAGAATGTTTGTGTTTTTATTTAGTTAATATGGAAGTATATTCTATTTACCACAGTTAGGTGTAATTCATATGAAAAACTTAAAATAAAATATATTTTTTTTGTTCTCATTACTTATGTACATTTTATAAAGGAATAAATATTTAAAAGAAAATTTAAATTGTCACTAATAAAACGAAAACCTAATGTCATTGATAAATGTAAGTTGTTAATAATTTTCTTGCACTCCAAATTCTCAAATGTATAAGTTTTCAATTATCCACTTTTTAATTAGCAATTACTTCCACCGTTTTTGTCACTGTTTGTTGTTATTGTAGTTTCGACCTTTTTGTTACTTTGTGTTTAAATTGTAAAATAAGTAACTATTAATATTATTTTTAAAATGTACAATAATGTATATAAATATGAATTTTAAATATTCCTATTAGTTTATTATAAAAACATGTATCTTATTGTGTAATGTATTGCAGTATAGCGGTAGTGTAGTGCAGTATAGTGGTAGTGTAGTGCAGTATAGTGGTAGTGTAGTGCTATATGGTGTAGTGTAAGGCAGTATAGTGGCAGTGTAATGGAGTATAGTGGTAGTGTAATGCAGTATAGTGGTAGTGTAGTGCAGTATAGTGGTAGTGTAGTGCTATATGGTGTAGTGTAAGGCAGTATAGTGGCAGTGTAATGGAGTATAGTGGTAGTGTAGTGCAGTATAGTGGTAGTGTAGTGCAGTATAGCGGTAGTGTAGTGCAGTATAGCGGTAGTGTAGTGCTATATGGTGTAGTGTAAGGCAGTATAGCGGTAGTGTAGTGGAGTATAGTGGTAGTGTAGTGCAGTATAGTGGTAGTGTAGTGCTATATGGTGTAGTGTAAGGCAGTATAGTGGTAGTGTAGTGGAGTATAGTGACAATGTAATGGAGTATAGTGGCAATGTAATGGAGTATAGTGGTAGTGTAGTGCAGTATAGTGGTAGTGTAGTGCTATATGGTGTAGTGTAAGGCAGTATAGTGGTAGTGCAGTGGAGTATAGTGTCAATGTAATGGAGTATAGTGTCAATGTAATGGAGTATAGTGGCAATGTAATGGAGTATAGTGGTAGTGTAGTGCAGTATAGTGGTAGTGTAGTGCTATATGGTGGTAGTGTAAGGCAGTATAGTGGTAGTGCAGTGCAGTATAGTTGTAGTGTAGTGCAATAGCGGTAGTGTAGTGCAATATAGTGGTAGTGTAGTGGAGTATAGTGGTAGTGTAAGGCAGTACAGTGGTAGTGTAAGGCAGTAGCGTGGTACCTGCGCGATGCTGTAGTCGGAGGCGCAGACAGCCTGCAGCCCCTCGACGCCGGAGATGCCGACGCCGACGGAGGCGCGCTGGATCATGGCGACATCGTTGGCACCGTCACCGATCGCAAGCGTCACCTCGCCCGTCGCGCTCGACACCATCTCCACCACCTGGGTACACCGACACGAACACCACACTCATTGAGATACGTTTTAACACCAACTCTACACTCACGTCAGTAATAAACTCTTAGTACCTCTACATATCATAACTACTGGATATTATTTTTCATCGTTGTGTCTACGAACACGAGTATAAAACCCATCTCTAGATATAAAATTTATGATATCTATGCATGTACCAACATAAATAACAAAACTATAGATAGATGCAACAATTGAGCACATTAGGTAGGACCAGTTAGTATATCAATGCTTGTTGCCAACAACAATATTTTTGGACAGATAAAGAGTAACTGAAAAATCACTAAAACCCCACGGTATACCGGCCTTTGCTTTAAGCAGGGAGGCATGGGATCGAGCAAGACAATCACCATGCTGCCCCACTCGTCAGCCCAGCGAAAGTTGCCACCGAGTCAACTGAACATATGAAGTCAGAAGATATGCCCCTCGGCTCATCCCTTCGGGCTCGGCTACGGTGGCGGAAGGAGGTGGGCAATCAACCCCCTCCTTCTGCCAGTCCTCCGTTGGGGAAGAGGGCCGCTTCAAGGGTCTTCTTTGCGGGCCCTCTCCACCGCTTCTTTCTGCAAGACGACCTCGCAGCATTCCACGCTGTTTCAGCAAGTTCTTCTCACCACCGCAGGTCATATTGTACCGACGAGACTCCCACACAACTCACTCGACAAAATGTGTCGGACAGAGCGTCCTGTGTAGTGTCCGCCTCAGCGCTACATTCACGGCATGGTATGCGGCTTTTTTGGGGGTTAGACGGCCGAGTGCCGCTGCCGCCTCAGTTATGCACAGTCCGAGACACTTGAAGAGGGGTTCAAGTCGCCAGCGTCTATTTAAGGTGACAGATATTTCATTTGAGCTTCCACCCTGATCCAGATACCACTATATAGGCTCCAGGAAGTGGCCCCATCGAGGCACATGAAGTAATAGGGTGTTTTGTCGAGGACCGCCCTGAGGCCCAACCGACGGATCCACCCGACCACGAGAGTTGTAGCCTCCGACACGAGGTTGTCGTTGGTGGTCACCCTGAGATGGTCCATTGTATGGGCCAGCAACCAGCTCGAGAACCCTTTAGAGTCGGACGCTATCCACCTGCTGCGGAGGCGCTCGACGACCGTCCTCATTTTATACTATTTAATGACTTATAGAGTCCATAGTACACCTTAGAACAGCGTGACACGAAGACTATATCCTATATTAAACTACTATAAATTGACTAAGGCAACTCACCTCTGCTTTTTGTAACGGCGAAACGCGACAACACACGACCACTTTACAAGAGATGCAGAGGTCCAAGAAATCTTTCTTGAGGTCACAACCCATAGCGTACTTGAGGGTCTTGCCGTCGATGATGAGCCCCACTTCGTTCTGTTTTCTGAGGTTCTCGCCGAAGTCGGCTGAGTGACGAGATATGCATTCCCTAGTGCCCTGACAACACCAAAGAATAAATAAATGTTAAATATTATAGTAGACATATATAGGGAATAGAAGAAGAGTGAAGAAATTATGATAGTGGATAAGAGATGGCAGATGAGAAAGTGGAAGAGTAATGATAAGAAAGAACGAGAAATTAAAAAATAGTAGCCATTTTTTTGGCCTACTTAAAATATATTACAAAATTAGGCCCAAATGACCCTGTATCCATTACCTTAAAATAATTTAAATAAGGACGCGCTCTCAAAAAAATGTCCATTTTCACTGTTTTTCGGTAACAATTACAACAAAACTATTGAACTTTGGTAAACATAATGACTAACTACAGATACATTGAACTTTTAACAATGATGTACAGATGATTGTTTTTTCTTTTAATTAATAGATATCCAATTAATAAAAAAACAATTCTCCGTAGTCCCCTCGCGCAAAACAGCCTGTTTTTCGGTATGAAAATTATTTGTTGTAAACAAAATTTCACGGTTTCTGTCAATTACGTAGACCTTAACTCCTATGGAATAAGGTCCAATTTATTTCTATATTTAGATTCGATTTAAATTAAAGTATGGAAGAAGGATTCACGTCGTGCCAGACCGCGCTCAGGCGCCGTAGCGAGTGGATGTCTACGTTGCTTTGCACTCGATTAAAAAAAAAACATCGCCGTAGAAATACGTATACACTTCACAAAACGTTGTGATCATTTCGAAAAACTAACCAATTTTTTATAGTGGTTTATATTTCTAGTAGTAAGAGACACTGTAATTAGGTTGAAACAAAAACTCTAAATTTGGTTTTTGTTAGGTTAGTTTTTTTACGTTCTATCTAAGATTTCAGATACCGTTATGGAACTTCTTGACTGGTAGAAATACATATGTCGTCTTTGTAATCCTTTTGTTAGTAATGACGAGAGCTTACCACAGGACTTAACAAAGTGAGCTGATGGTGATATCCAGAAATTTTTATCGAACTCCTTGACTGGTAGAAATAGATATGTCGTCCTTGTAATCCTTTCGTTAAGTAATAACAAAAGCTTACGGCAGGACTGAACAAAATGACCTCATAACTGACTCTCAGAAACGCCTAGGGAGCTCCGCCATTTGTAGAAATAGATATGCCGTATTCGCATTATCTTTATTATATTTTATTATTCTATTCAGAATATATGTGTATGCAATAATATCATAAACACGCTGCAGCATTTACAAACAAATGTAATCTTTTAAAGAATCGAGTATAAGGCTTATTGTTTATTAGAACATGGTCTCTCAAGTATTGTTTATAATGAAACGAATTATTTGATGAAAAGTGTATCAAAGCTTGTCGGTGGAATTAGGGTTCATTTTACACAAAGACCATCATATGCTGCCCGTTGTGCTACAGTTATTACAAATCACAATTCAGGTGTTTTGTAGTATGTTGTTCACAGAATTATTTTTGATTTAGAAACATACGCTAATTTAATAATAATAATAATATAATAATTTAATTCTCGTATCTAAATCTCTGAGCGCATACTCAATGTTTGTAGTTAATATCTATACGAGTATGTACTGAAATTCAGTTATCACGATATAGTAACTCACCTAGCCCATGAGGAATTAAACATTAATCAGACACTATGACACTTTTCAGCGTAAACTCTATATTTCTAGCTACTCTATACTATACAAAAAATTTGTTATCACGACAAAGATACGCGCACCTAGCCCTTGAGATATTAAACTTTCATCCGATACTGTGAGACTAAACATCTGAACCCAAACCTGATGTTTGTAGCTACTATGAATACTAAAGTTCAGTTATCATGATACAGCTACTCATATGATCCATAAAATGAAACGTTGATCTGACTCTATGGGACTAGACCTCTGATCGCAAAATTGATGTTTCTAGAGATTATCAATACTAAAATTCTGTTATCGTGGTACAGCTACTCACTTGGTCTATGAGAAATGATAATCTCATCTGATACGACAAGACTCAACCTCTGAGCGCAAACTTAATGTTTCTAGCTATTATCAATATTAATATTCTTTTGTCACGAAATAGTTCTCACCTGGTTCTTAAGATATGTGGTGGGAATTGTGGCTTGAACCGGTAGGTAGTGTGGTCAAATCTGTTGTTCTTCACCTCCATTGATTGCGGGTTTAATATAAGGATAGATGTGTACCGTATTTTTAGCGGTCTGCGAGGGTAAAAGTATTACGGATACATGTTCAATAGCGGGATTCAAAGGTATACAATCGTTTGAGCTGGGAAAAAAGAAAACATACACACTTACTTGGCAGGGGTGCGGCCAATAACTGGTATTAATGCTGCTGCGGTGGAGGCACTCTTATTTTTACAGCGCCGAATAAAAACGGTATAGCGTCCGTTCACAAAATATAGATATTTTCACTCGCGGCGTGGTTTGCGTTGGCTTGCGACACAGAGCGTTCACGTAATTGCGCGACGCAAACGATACTCGCGCGCGACTGCCCGATGCACAATGGCGCGTTGACGAAGACTAGCGGCTCGCACGATACACACTCGCGGCGCGAACGATCACAATGGCCGCACCCACGATTGCGTGATAATTATGGCGGCTCAGGGGCAGCGCCGTCCAGCGGTATGTTTTAAAAAAAGGATTCTAGGCGTGGGAAGGAACGGTTGTTGCCCTCGCGGATTAAAACAACGAACTGCCTATAAAATAACTACCAATATGAAACATTTAGCTGACACTATGACACTAAGCCTTTGAGTACAAGCTCGATGTTTCTAACTATTATCTATACTAAGATTCAGTTATCATAAATACTGTCTTCACCAAACTTTAAAAAATAGAAATCTTACTCCTACACTGGGAGACTAAACATCTAAACACAAACTTGATGTTTCTAGCTATTATCTAGACTATGATACAATTACCACATTACTACTCTTCATGAGAATGTTGAGATATGATACCTTGATCGAGCATTAAGGGGCTAAATATTTGAACACAAATTCGATGTTTTTGTCTATTATGTATACATATTTAGGTTTAGTTACACTGTTCTTGACGTAATGTGACCTAGAGAAACTATAATCTATTTTGGTACTATAGCATCAAATATAACAAAAAGTAGAACATCAATAATAAGAAAATATTATATTTTTTTATAAAAGTATCAACGTCGTTTCAAGTGCGCTATAATTCCCAAGCTTATCGGTTATCGTGTCTGTGTGCGTGGATGACTCGATGCATAAATTGAACCGCGAAAAATTGAGAGCGCGTTCTTAAGTTTTAAATATTAATAAAGAAAAAAAAATCACAGTAACACATGCTTCGTACAGATTAATATATTTCTGTATTGACTCACATCAAGGCTGTCTTCGTTGAGGATGATGAGGGGCATCGAGGAGTTTATGAGGGAGGCGGAGTGCGCAATGTTGATGGCAGTTTCCTGCTTATCCCCGGTCAGTACCCATACATAGATGTTCGCTTTCAGCAGCGAAGATATAGTTTCAGGCACACCATCCTGGAGGAAAACAAAACCATTCACCAAGATAAGTAAGTTGGTACGACTGTATAAGGTTCGTGTAAGGCAGTGCATTGAATAAGAGTCTCGAACTGACGCCACACTGATCTATTAGTAACATAGAAATAAATAAATAGACATAACTAAGTTCATATTTGAGGTTGGTATATACTACTATTGGAGATAACGAGCTTATATAAACCAAAGAGTCAGATATAAACTTATTTAAGGAAATTTGTTAATATAAATCAGGTAATATTTTATAGAAATCTTATTATAAGTTGAAATAAAGAATACGCAAATTTGTATTGCCAACCCGCTCTTACGGTATTGTTCTTAACCACGTGGTTCACGCTCATTGGTGAATTGACGTCACGTTGAGGTAGGTCCGCGAGTAATAGTTGTAGGGCCAGAGCGGTTTCAAAATTCATCAAAGAAATATCATGTAACAGTCAAGAACAGACATCAATTGGTTATTGGAAATGAACGAATATTAATAAAGAAATTAAGATTACACTATACTGCAATAAAAAAGTTATATTCTGCAAGTATAGAGTTAATTTACATCCTCTTGTTTTATTTAAAATATTTAGCATTTAATATTGTGCATTCATTATTAATTTGTATTTACCTGGAGTTTATCCTCTATAGCTGTTGCTCCTAACAAACGCAAATTGTTTTCTATTAACAAGGCGGCCTCTTCTATCTTCTGTTCTCTGTCTTGTATCGCTATACTAGCTTTGTGATAAGTATTCGACCAGTCCTATAAAATAATGCATAAAACATTGTAAATAATTTTCACATACATAGATTGTGACTTGTAATTTTTTTGTGTTTCAAATAAGAATATAACTGTCAAACTACCATGTTACGTATTTCAAAAGTGACATTAAGAAAAAAGTATAAAATACTAACATTTTTATCACAACTAGTTTAATAAAATATCATTGATATAAAATGACTGCTAACTATTAACAGTAGACCATAGACACTGTCTTAATCAAAAATGAATAATTATGTAGGGTTTAATTACTTTGTATAATATTTGTATCATATCTAAATACATTTATTTTATTCTTGAATAAATAAAATAATTTAAATTAAGTTAGTATTACTGATAAGAAATATTTTCCTTGTTGGCTATACAATAGCAAGTGAATTTGGTGTGGTTGCGATTATCTTCTCATTTGAAACGCGTAGTATTTGATTGTGATTTAACACGTTGACTGATACGGGACTTTTCACAAAGCAATTTTGTTTTCATAATATTCTGTTACTAAAAATGGTATATTTACTATAGAATAATAAACAAGAAGGTAAATAAATGTTTTTAGAACAAAGCCATGGTACAAGCAATTATATTTGAAACTGCAACATAGAAGTTCATGTAAGCCAGACTGGATTTTCTTTTGCTTTCCCGACACTACCGATCTATATTCAATGGTAGTGGAGCCACGCTGAAGCTATTACTGGTTTCAGCATGAATCGGCTCGTCCGGGGGAGTACCACCCTCTCACAGAAAACCGACGTGAAGTAACAGTGTTTGCATTGTTGCGTTTCGTTCGGTCAGTGAGAGCGCCGGAGGACCACCTCCTTTCCCTTTCTCCTTTCTTTACCCCTTCCCCAAACACAGGCTGGCAACGCACTTGCGACTCCCCTGGTGTTGCTAGTGTCCATGGACGGTGGTGATCACTTAACAGCAGGTGACCCACCTGTTCGTTTGCCACTTATGACAAAACACTGATATATTAGAACTTTACTCGTAGCTGTACAAAAATGGCAACTAAATAAAGGATACAATAACTCGTAGTGGGCTTCGTGGGCAAGTTTACAAACTACAGAATATCTCATTAGCAGTCAACCTATTAATGATTCTATTATGGTTATATTGGATATTGGGAAGGGGAGTGTCGTGAGGTAGTGTGGGAGGGGGGAGGGTTCTCACCTGATAGAGCTGTTCAGAGAGGTCTGCGACGGCGAAGACCAGGGTTCGAAGGCCGAGTGAGGCGAACTGCTCGAGGTGTTGGAGGGTAGTTTCCGAATAGCGCGTGGTGGAGAGTCGCGGGTAGATGACGCTGTCGGCGCCCTTGCACAGCAGCTTTATCTGCCCTGACGAGTACGCAGTACTGTTACCAACCCGCACGCTACGGCTGAGAGTCGCCTTTCATACACTTACGGACTTTTATTGTCAGTATCGTTTGTGTTGGTTGAAATATGGAAATGCTTCAGTG
Organism: Antheraea pernyi; assembly: GCA_015888305.1. NCBI lineage: Eukaryota > Metazoa > Arthropoda > Insecta > Lepidoptera > Saturniidae > Antheraea > Antheraea pernyi. The sequence continues at coordinate 486,886 of MU158718.1, forward strand.
TACTAATATCATGCTTATATATTTACTTGAGTCAATTTGCCTTAAAAACTGTCATAAAAGAATTAAATATCACATTTGACTTTTTTATTTTATTTTAAATGCAGTCGTGACTGTAATATGAAGTATATAAAAAAATCATCAATAATTTGTACTATAACCGTATTACGGTTTTCTTTGCGGTTTCAGAGATATTCTGATTTCTGATGTCAACTTCACACAAATTTTTCGTAAATGAAATATAACATGTCAATTTTTAAGTCAAATTAACTCAAGTACAAATATAAGCATAATATTAGTACACTGAAACAATTTCAAGCAAAAAATAAAGACACTTAAATAGATGTTCGGTATATGAAAGCCAACTTTCAGACCAGTGAGTGATGCTCCCCTTATGACCATCCTCCATATCGACCTCAATCCACATATACGTGAAGAAAGAGATGATTTGAAGAGTATTGATACAATTCACTGCTTTACTACAAATGATTACAATAATCAGCCGCTAACGATTGCTAGTTAGCTACGTTGTTGATTTGGTAGTGGTTGGCTGTGTTTATATATCATCAGACATAGCTATTAAACTTACAGTCTGCCAAATCGGTAATATGCTTTGGGGTTTTGATGTAAATCCTAACAATATTAGTGGTTTTACTGAGTCTAAACCATAGGACGAACAATTTGTCTCAGTTTCTAGTATTTAGCTCATGGCCGTATTTTAATAATCCAGCTTTTCAAAGTTTTTGGGGGCACTGTATTGTTGATACTTTTAAAATTACTTAAAGAGTAGTTTGAATATTGAAAGTATTATGTTTGGGTGAGTTGTACGGGCTGTTTTTTTATACAAAACTAGAGAGCGCGGCAGACGTTATCCCGCCCTGATTTAAAAAAAATCCTTGACAAATTATATACCAAAACCTTCCTCATGAACCACTTTATCTACTGATGTAGACCGCATAAAAGTACGTTCAGTAGTTTTGAGTTTATCGCGAACAGAGAGACCGACAGGCGGATAGACGCGGTAGGGACCTTCGTTTTATAGTATGTAATGATGTAGTGTGGTGTTGTGGAGACCGACCTGTAGGAGTCCTGACGATGACGGACATCCTCTTCCTGGTGGAGGTGAAGTCGATGACGTTGAGCACGTCGTACTGCTCGCGCAGGCCGGCCGCGGCGACGGTCACGGTGTGCGGGGTTCGAGTCTCGAACACGTACCCGAACATCGCGGCTCCCATCACGAGGGCGCGTTCGTCTTCGTTCAAACAAATTTACCCATATATTAAAAAAAAAAAAAAATTATTAATTACACTCTGAATTATTTAAATTCCATAATTTGTAAATTGAAATATTATACATAGTGTATAGTAATAACGCACGGCGGTATATCTATGTACATATATACACAGTATACATATAGCTCATGGAAAGCGTTCGGTGACGATGACGCGAGTTTCATGATTTTTGTTCACACATCAAGTGCAAAACACGCCTAAAGAAGTTAAAAAAACAAATGGCCGTCTTACCATTGAAAAGTATTTGTACCGACATAAATATTAAGCTCTGCCCTCTAGTATGAGAGGAAGCCTATAGAAGCGTAGCGAAATAGAAGCGTGGGGTCATTGTCGCGCCGGACCCCTCACATCTCTGACTATAATACCTAACTATATTCAGTAGTGTATACTGTATCTGCTGATTAAGGTAAACACTTTAATTATCAACTAGCGGGCCCGGCGGACATTGTCTCGCCCTAATAATAAAAACCATCTGGACAAATTATATACCAAATAACACTTAAGATAGATCACATAGATACTAGTGAAAACCGCATAAAAATCCGTTCAGTTTCGAGTTTATCGCAAATAGGCAGAGAGACATGGCACAGGACTTTGTTTTATATTATGTTGTTCATTGCCAAAATAAATTTCTTTCTAACAAGATGAAATTATAATGTTTCAACTATCCGATACTAGATGTCACTGTACGAATCCTGCATTGCGGTGTCAAGATTGTTTCCATTGGTATAGTGTATTGTAATTCACGATTAAAAAATTCCCTTTACCTATACACTTCGCATTTTGTTTCATTTCAATATATCATTATATTAAGAGACAATAATGGCAGATTTTTGGGAACTCCCGCAATACTTAATTGGTATTGAGTGACTGATCGGTTAAATGACAAGGAGGACGTCATCTATGATTAGATTATATATTTATAACTAACGCCTCCATCATCTACGTTATGCCTTCCGCGACATATATAAAAATTTAGTGATCAATGATGTTTGTCCACGATCAGCTCCGAAACTACTCAACTGATCTTCATGAAACATTGGCATTTAAGGATAATCTGATCCAACTATAATAATTTGTATTACAATTAATGGCCTCAATATTTTTAAATTAGAAATTAAATGATTATCCATGTTAAATATTGTTATTAATTATAAGTTTCATCAGTCTCGTACAGATGACACTTTAAATTACCAAAACTAAAAGCTACAGGACCGCATGTTATAGATATCCCATAGATGGCGCCACGTTTAATTTTGAAAATAGTTTATCATAATTTCAACTCAACATGTAATAACTGAGCCACAGCAACGCGTGCCCGGTCAGCTAGTTATCTTTCTAAACATGTAGTACATTCGAATAGGGTATCGTATAGGGTTTCAAATGTTAGGAAGTATTAGCATCAAGATAAAATAATTATTTATTGAAGGTATACCAGGAGAGGCTGCGTGGTAGTTGATCTTGTCATCGATCCGTTCCGGGATGACTGTATGACATATAGCGAGCATCGTCAGGAACTCCCGGATAACCGGTGCTGTGGGGTGATTCCGCTGTAGATTCTGGTACAGAAGGGTATCTTCCAACTTTTCATTCGGCCCTGGACGGTTGTAAATTATCTGCCGACACAATAATAACGTCAACCTGTGATAGTCCCACTGTTGCGACATAATTCTCTCCCCAGAGGAGATTATGGGAAGAACTATAAAACCAGTGTTTTAGGTTCTCCTTCCCCATCAGGTTTGAAACCTAAAATACTTCATTCAATTTAGACCTTGAGAAGATGCTTATAAACTTCAAAACTACAACTAGATTCAGACAAACAATCCAATAATTGAGAAGAACGAGCAAGCAAGAAACTCAATCTAGTTTATATTTTTTCATGGCACATATGTTTATAAAAATTAATTTTAATTACATTAGTATTTGACGGATGTATAGAGACCATTGTTATTTCCAGACATCAGCATCATTCAAATATTAATCCACCGAATAATAACAGCTTTTAGACGTAAAATCTTGCTGGCATAGTATTTGAACTTATTATCCGTAAATAGTTAACAGTGTTACCAAGTTAAATGTGTTATGCTTGGATCTGCAGATACCAAAAAAAGTAGACCACTTGATCTGTAGGACTATTTCCTGAAATATATGGCTCATTTATATGAAAGGTTTTGAAGTAGATATGAAGAATTGTTAATAATCCCAAATTAACCCAAAACTGTCTTGTTTGTAGTTTACACAATACAATGGAGTGTTCTAAAGAGCTTTTTGGACTTTTCTTAAGATTCTTCAGAACCTTTGTTATGCTTATGCTAGTATTGTGGAATGGGTTAACCAAAACGTTGTTCCCCCAGAGTTGACATGAGGTTGATCAAAAAAATTATTGAAATTTGTTCTTCAAAGTTAGTAGCACAACAGTAATACGCCTGGTGCTGTAGTTGTCTATAGGTGACAGTAGCCATTTAACGCTGGTGGTACACGTATCTTTAGGTTTCGTGTACATAATTTGACGAATATTGAAAACTAAGTAATTACTTATGTTATATATGACGTTATAACTTAATATTGTATGATAATACGTGATGTAATCCGGTGAAGCTGTGGAGGCCAATAGCGTAGACAGTTTGAAATAAAAAAGTATGAAAGTATGACATGTCAGGGAAAAATGGTTTGACACAGAATTCGTTAACATCTGATGGGCTGTCTGCCAGTTTCTTGGCCTTTGGCTTACAACAAACGGCAGTTGTGGGGGCATGCCTTGACAGTGGTGATTGGTAATTTGACGAGTGAAGCCACTCGATCTGCAAGACTATTTCATGGAAGGCATAGCTGATGTGTGTAATGTGGGAGGGCGAGGAGCGTGAGCTGTGGGTGTGTACCTCTGCGATGGAGCACTTGTGGAAGTCCATGACGTTGCAGGTGAGGGTGCCGGTCTTGTCGCTGAAGATGTACTTGACCATGCCGAGCTCCTCGTTGAGGTTGGAGGTGCGCGCCATGGCGGGCGTGTCCGTCGCCTCGTGGTACATCTCACTGTCCATCGATATGAACTTTGCCTATACAACACCATTTACATCTTTATATCACTACATATCATAAAACAAAGTCCTACGCAACGTCTATCTGTATGTCTGTTCGCGATAAACACAAAAACTTCTAAACGGATTTTCATGCGGTTTTCACCAGTAGATAAAGTGATTCATGAGGAAGGTTAGTGTGAGTGAGTTAGTGACATTGTAGGAGGTAATATCTGGAGCTACTAAACCGATTTATAAAATTCTTTTACCAATAGAAAGTGACGTTATTTGTGAGTGTCATAGGCTATATATTAACCCGAAAAATGAAGACTTTTTTTGTGGTAGTCGGGTTTGCAAAGTAAGGCGCAGAAAAAACGTTTCTTACAAACTCTGCCTTAACGATGAGAGATATATGATTGTGTTCTAGAGAGATGTTATAGAGCTTGATAATGCCTACAGAAATGGGACAGTATATGTCTAACTTTTATATTTGTCACAAAAAGTAGTTTTTTATAAATGTTTACCACCCAACGAAGTGGGCACGGATCAGCTAGTCTAATATATACCTAATCATTGGTGATTGGTGGTCCGTCAATAACCTCGTAACTCCAGAAATATGGGTCACAGTTAAGCTACGATTCGATAGATGGCGCTGTAGTTGTTATTAACTAACTATAGTTATAAATCCTAATAACTTACATTCATAGTATGCATTTGTTTGTTTAACGACAAAGACAAAATCACAAAATATGAGTTCAATAGATGGCGCTTTCAAATTATTCACTGCTATAAAGGCTAGAACAACATCTAGTAGGGCTACTGTCGTTCATACTTTAACTTGATTGTATAATAAAGTTCTAAAAAAATATTTTTAAATTTACATTTTCCAATATTTAAAGCTGCATTACTTACTTGAAAAAATCGAACGATCTCAGCGGTCACTTGTAATGATATAGGTATAAGGTTGTTGTACAATATCAAAAAGGTTAAAAAATTGTATCCGAAATTTGCATTCTGGGCTGCTGTAACAAAACATACATCTTTGTTATGAACTATTTTAAGTTTTACCAATTTAATACGAAAGTACATATATTTCAATATTAATTTTTGAAATCAAAGTTTAAAGGAATCAAATTACTTGACAGAAAAATATGTATATGACAAAAATGAGATGCTATCATAATATGAATGGTTCTTTTCTAACAAATGTCTATCTACTGTTAATTTCAGCTGAGATTGTAAACAGAGTGTAGACATAGACTGCAGTATACGAGTATATAAGAGTGTAGAACTAATGATGAACATGTTGTAACCTTCCAGTCCGATGTACCAGTCGTTGTGCGTCCGCGTCCAGTACTCGTTGAAGCCGGCGCTGAGGAACGACAGCACCAGGAGTATGAGGAACAGCATCAGGATGTGAGTGTTCGTTTGCCGATCGATCGAGGAACGTTTCAACGGAGCTGCGGAACGGTTACATATAGATAAACATATGTTTTATTGGCTCCTCACAATCTCATCTCATGTTAATTTCCTATAAATGTCACGTCAATACGCGCCACTAGCAATTTAAGGCAATAATTATGCTTCCCAGAGACAGCCCTTGACTAGTTTGGGGCCATAGTTAAGGCAAAGCTGTGCTCACGACTTCGTCCACATCGAACTTTATGTAAAAACAGTGATTAATAAAGTCATCTGAATGTATTAAATTCACTTATCTACTCTTCTCTCATACTGACGCCGCGTCCTCATTAAAATTACAATAGCTTTTGATAGAGTGAACCGATTTTAATGAAACAAAGACTAAATGTTACTCGGAGATATATTTTGTGACTTTATCATTAACACAATATTTTCGTAGTGATGTATGTCTAAAGAAACAGACCGACTAACAGCCAGACATAGGCAGACAAAAATTCCTAAAAATGATTGAAATGTATTTACTTATCCAAAGACACGTGCAACATTTTGTTTACCATACTCAAAAAAGCACACATTCTACATTCTTATTATATATATAGATATGGTTCTTACTATTGATTTTAGATGTGTTAAATTATAAAAAAACACATCTAATATTAGAAATAAAATGATTATATCTTATATACATGACTGCTCTATATTTATTAGTCTAATTCATAGTTTCAAGAAGCTGCATGTCGATGATATAAAAATATACACGTGTCTGAGGCACGACTAACTGTTGTTTTGAGAACCATGTTCTATCCAGAGTGTTAGATATATAGCATGGTTTTAGCATGAATGGGCCGGCTTGCTCAGGGGACTACCACCCTCTCATAGAAACACCGACGTAAAGTAACAGTGCTTGCATTGTTGCGTTTCGTTCGGGCAGCGAGAGCGCCGGAGGCCCACCTCCCCTCCCCTCTCCTCCTCTCCCTCCCCTAACCCTTCCCCCCAAAGGGTGGCAACGCACTTGCGACTCCTCTGGTGTTGTTAGTGTCCATGGACGGTGGTGATCACTTAACATCAAGTGACCCACATGTTCGTTTGCCACCTATGAGATAATATATATATATATATATATATATAGATTCAGATGATTTTATTAATCACTATTTTTTACATGTAATTCCACGTAGACGAAGTCGCGGACACAACTATACCTAATAAAAATACAAACCATTATCGATGATGAGGTTTGCTTGACTGAAGCTATTTTATGTATGTATTTTATGTATTAAAATCTTCAAGTACATTTTAATATATTTGATAAGTACCTTTAGTAGAATTCTTCATGAGTTTGGTCTCATGGCCCGTGTACACAACCACTCCATGGATCCAGGCCGTGTTCCTCAGCATGGCACCTCGCAGCAACATCTGGTCCAGGCCTAACGGCATCGGCCTGGAATTTTAAAAGACAAGTTAATGTCTTCCTAATCTCGTAAGACCTCATATATAATTTATTATTCCAGGAGTTTTAAGCAGGTTCTTGAAACGTCATGTACAGGTTTTAATATTTTATTCATAATCTTGTGTTATTTAGCTGTATATTTTGTAATATTGGTGGAGTTTTACGTAGTATATAGTTTGGTTACTGTGCATGAGTGAAGTGAATGGGAAGCAATACTAAGGAGCGTGGATCCTTACTTGCCACAAAAACTCTCTGGGAATCAAATCAAATCAAATCAAAAATACTTTATTCAGTTTAGGCCCAAATAAGGCGCTTATGAACGTCAAAACTACCACCGGTTCGGAAAACAACCCAGTCACCGAGAAGAACCGGCAAGAAACTCGATTGGGTACATCTTTTTAACATATATATATTTCAAATACATTATACGTTACAATACCGTTTTTAGTGGAACCACAACAAGACGGCCACCATCTTGTTAGTTTATTGGAGTGATCGCAAAAATACTTATAATATCATTACCTACTCGACAATGGCGAAATAATATTCTAGAATATTAGAAACATAGAACGTAGAAGAATAACGTAGAAACTAAATGCAAGTGTGAAAAAAAATCATATCCTAAAAGCCCAGTGTTCAATATGATGTACGTACATTCAAGTTTTATGGATTTTGCTTTAGATAAAAAAAATTGTAGCGACAGGTATCTAAACTTTTCCGAACATACCGCAGTTTGTGACATTCGAGGGCAGATCCATTATGATACATTTTTCACTTCCGCCCTACCAGGTACCAGGTACCAATGCTACCCTACCTCAAATTCGACTCTAGATATAGCCCCGCTCCTATGATATAAAAAAAAAGTTTAATTTTCATACAGTTAACTTTTTTTCCTGACGTAAAAGGTATTTGATTTACCTACGAGCGTAACAATATTAAATACACAATGCTGTTTTAAAATGAAATGAACTCTAACTTTTATAATAAGATGTGAATAATAAAGGGTAAATGCAGTATTCTTGTAACAGTAAGACCTGTGAACCTCATTTACATTAATTATATAATTACACATCTGACTTGACCGATACGTTTTGCGTCCATTGTATTTGTAATCTTATAATTATAAGCAGTAGAATTAATAATCGTCTGACTTTTATTGTGAATTTGTACGTCGGTATTACGTTATCCGAAGAATGACAATAAAATGTGTATAATAGGTATTTGATAAGATACGTCCTTTATGCCCCTTGTAAACTTTAATCAGTAGTACACGCCCCTTGTATGTATAATAAAGTTATTTTTTCCTTAAGCATTATCACACGCAGAGAAATTTACACAACATTTGTAGCAATGCATTAATAGTTACAGAAACCGGCTTTTAGTTTTTAAGTTTTATAGACATTTTGAATTTTTAACCGACTTCAAAAAAAGGAGGAGGTTATCAATTCGTCTGTATTTTTTTTTTTATGTTTGTTACCTCATAACTTTGGACTGGGTGAACCGATTTTGATTATTCTTTTTTTATTTGAAAGCTGGTACTTCCAGTGTGGTCCCATTTCAATTTGGTACAGTTCCGGCAACGGCATCCAGTGCAAAACCGTATAAGTTATAAATTTGCATTAAGTATGTACACGACAAATAGACGAATAACTCAATATCACGTTAACCGATTTCGATGATTCATTTTTTATTGAAAAGGATGTACTTCAAAGGTAGTTTGATGAGAGTTTGGTTAGGTTCTGATTATGGGATCCGTGACAAAGTAAGAAAACTTTCAAGAAACGAGCCTACTCCTTTCTTAAGGGCCGGCAACGCATCTGTGTTTCCTCTCGTGTCATAATTGTCCATGGGCGGCCGTGATCACTTACCATCAGGTGACCCGCATGTTCGTTTGCCACCAATATTATAAAAAAAACTCTTCAATTCTTAGGAGCATATTGTGCTTATGTTCGTTGCTGTGATGCAACATGACGCAAGCATTGTAATTAAATTACTTAAGGTGTATAATGTGTGAAGCGATGGTAGCCGAGTTGGTGGTAGAAACTATCGCGGATTACTGAAAAGGTTGCGTTCGTACCAAACGTTACTTATTGTACAACCAATTGAAACCATATCGCATACCATACCGATAGATACCATACCGCAAAAATGCGCATATTTTAATATACTTAAGGCGGAACGGAGTTCGCGGGCACTGCTAGTAAAATATATTTATGTACACTAAAAATGGAAAAATAAAGTAAATTTTCAAAAAAAAGTATTAACCGACTTCAATATCAATCAAAAACCCATAAGGCACTAAAAAGCGGAAAATAAATAGTTTATCAAATCAACCAAATTAAATAAAACATATGAATATGTGTGCTACCTAGAGATGTACTGGAAGTCGGTACCAACCAAAATTTTTGTATTACAGAGACGCGAGAGTGGACTTAAACTTTGTACCTGTAGATGATATGATTTTCGGTTTGGTTGGCACCGACTTCCAATACATCTCTAGGTAGCACACATATTCATATGTTTTATTTAATTTGGTTAATTTGATAAACTATTTATTTTCCGCTTTTTAGTGCCTTATGGGTTTTTGATTGATATTGAAGTCGGTTAATACTTTTTTTTGAAAATTTACAACTACTCATTTTCCACGAGATCTCGGAGATCTCGGCGTACGAAGAGTGCTCTCGTAATCCGCTACTAGGTGCCGTCACGGCAATCCATAGATTTCCAGCCATCGCGGCTACACTACAACGGCTCGCGCGCGCAGCTGTTAAAAAAATAAATAACTCAAATAAGATAGAGTAAATCGCGTATTTACGTCTATCTTCCCCTAAAAATAACCGTCAAACAATAATAATAATTTTTGTTATGTCTATTTTTAGACTTCGGTGCCGTCACCGTTAGTAAATTTAAATTCAATCTTATAAAATGCGTGTTGCGCCCACGCTTTTTTAATCGATCCCTATTAGCTCCCGCACACTTCGCGGTTCTCAATAATATCTCGAGCCTAGGTCGTCCCCGCGTGGAGCCCTCTTGATATTATTTTCGCGATACAGTGACTCACCTACATCACTTGAACAGCATATGAGATCATCTCTCTCACACACGTGCACATATATACACATGGTGGGAGGGTTTTGTTTTTTTTTCCCTCATCGAACTGAATCGAATAGTTTAAGTTCGTTTCAATCCGATATACACGTATTCATTTGTGAATCATGCAATTTCGATTGTATGGTTCACAAATGTATATATGTATGAATAGCTTAGGATAGTTAGCTAGGACAGACGTGTCTTTTTCCATGAAACAGCCCAAGCCGAGGTGTGCGTGCACCCTTGTGTATGTTACCCAAAACCAAAATCGGCTGAGTGCCCTAAGCGCTCGGCCTTAGTAGTCCGGTGAAGCTGTAAAGACCTTGCCAGGTCAATAGCATAGTCAGTTCGAAAAAAAAAAAAAAAAAGCGATTAATGTCATATTATCTAATACGACATTGTCTAAAAGCTCAATTTGCATTTAATTTTTTTTTTTTTTGCATTTAAATGAACAAGATATAAAAATTATTAGTTGAATTTTTTATTTAAAAAAACTAAAATAGTGGTCCGGAACATGTAAAAACATAGCGTATAACATATTGAACACTTTTTAACTCATCTCGATGATTATAACTTAGGTGGTGAGGTTAAGGTTGTTTCCAGTACACTTTTCATGAGCTACCATACTGGAGTTAGATATATTTCAAGTAAATATACTTTGTTAGTTTTTTTTACTTACTTTTGAATATATCTATATATTATATTTTTTGTAAAAAAATAAATACAATACACATTATTTACATTCCTTATAACTATTTAACAAATAAATGTTATGCTTGTTTCCTTTTAAAGATATAGGTAGAATATGGGAAAACACACAGCATTATTCTTCCTGTATTGAATAATAACAATTATTTTGATGATGTTTTTTATATATAAACTAATTACTGTTGTCTAACAATTTTTGCCAAAACTACTGTCCATTTTTTCTATCGTTTTGTTAAAAGTGGCACGTGGCATACGTTAATTGATAATGAAATCGTCTAAATTCTCTCACAAAATCAACGTGGCAATGACATTAAAACTCACATGCGAGGGATTATTATTAGTAACAACCTTTTCCTGAATACATTTTATGTTTGCTGCAGCGGATTTACACAAATAATGGTGTGTAAGCCATGGTGGGAAACACAGGTAACATGTAACTTTTGGAAGTATGCATACGTGAAATGGTTTAGAAATAATAACATGGACCACGATTTTCAAAATGTCATAAAAACTTTCTAAAAAAATATAATAAGGGACCTACATGAGGATACTCCATTTGTTACACAAACAATTCGCCAATCTAAATTTGATATTTAAAAAGCATACGCTTTTATGTATTTTTTATTTACTTTAAATTATCATATTGTAGGGTTAGTGAGGATGATTAATTCTTCACAAGAAGGTGTAATATGAATTGGTACATTTCAAAATAAGATAAATCCAATTTTAGTGGTTCCTAATATTTTATAATATTTTTCAACATCTTAAAATTTTGTACATGTAAAATATGAATATCATTAAAAAAAACTAAAAATCTTATGGACGGCATAATTTGATCTTCTTTCTGGGTGTCTAAAAACTGGAAAACTTAAAAAAAAAAGGGTTATATGAATGATTAAAATTGGATGTAGGTTCTTTTTTAAATGTAAGTATATTATAGTTACTGGGCGTAAGATTCCTTCAGCAGGCCGTTGAACTCGTAGAGGTGCCTGTTGGGGGGCTCGCACTGCAGCGTCGCGCGGAACGCCGCCAGGCCCGGCGCCGCGTCCAGGCGGGCGGTGTCGGGGCTCGCTTGCCGGATCTTCAGGTTGGTCTCTCCGTCCAGGTTCGACGTTTCGATGAACGATATCCCTTGAGGTTCACTACAACAAACATCTCATTTTCATACAAGTGGAAATGCAAGTTACTCCCAAACCAATTATTTTGATACAAAATTCCACCCGCAAGTTTTGATTGATGTTTTTCGACAACTATTGACGACTAGAAATTAAAAACATTACATAGTGTTATCGTATCGCATTACAGCTGTGTCTATGGTTAGAAAGGGCATATTTCATCATATATCATTAGGGTAATAATCTATTAAGAACTAAATGTTTGTTTTTTTTTTTAAAGTGGAAGAGTGTAGGGGCCTCATCGAATCAATTAATTACTACATTTTCGTAAAAAAAAGTGGTTCGACCTATAGACAGTTACCATTACATTAAACCATGAAAATGTAATCATGATAATGTAAACCATGACACAGAGTGTTATTTTATTGATTAATATTTTAACACCAATTTTAAACATCGATTTCGTAAAACATTTATTCTTAATATTTATAAGAATAATTCTTCTCACGTCAGTGTAATTGTACGTATGACTCGTTTGTGCAATGAGTTCGCATTTAAGCACATCTCATTAGACATATTTGTCTATTAAGCTTTTAAATCCAAAAGGACAAGAAACATATTTTATATCCAACACTATTTAACTACATTCAGAAATATATATTTTAATATTCTTCATTACATTTTCATCATTCATTTATTCACATTCATCATTTTTTTTTCCATAAGTGTATTTTATTTTTTATAGATTAATTCATTTTCTCTCTTTTATTTATTCTTAATCTATTTTTTTTCTTCTTCAAATATTTATTAATATTTAATGTTACATAATTCAATTTTTCAATATTAATTATAGTGTAAATTGTATAGATGTGATAAAGCGTTGTAGGTTTTCAGTCTGGTATACTCATTCTTATTATTATTATTATATTATTCGTCAGACTTTTGTACTCATAACACTTTTGACCGTCGCATAAATAATGAAGAATTTGCGCCTTACCTAGAGGAGAGTAGCACCAAATCGGCGGGGAAGAACTGGTTATTGATGACTTTACAAATGTCTCCAACTTGTAGTTTCTCCCACCTGATAGCTGACCACCTCCCCTCCCGCATCACTTCCACCTTCCTCCTGTTCGTCTCATCGTCGGCTCGATGTCGTTTCTTGGTAATGAAAAATGGAAATATTGAAATGTGCTCCCTTGAGATTCCGATCATCAAACGTAATTCCGGGTGCAAGTGAATTTATTCTCTAGAGCTCACTTGAATAAATATTAGGGCTGTGCGAATATTCGAATTGTTTTTTTTTTATATCATAGGAGGCAAACGAACAGGTTGGTCACCTGATGTTAAGTGATCACCACCGTCCATAGACACTTGCAACACCAGAGGAGTCGCAAGTGCGTTGCCAGCCTGTGTTTGGGAGAAGGAGGAGTGGGGAAGACAAGGGGGAATATAGGAAGTGACATGGCGCTCTCACTGACCGAACGAAACGCAACAATGCAAGCACTGTTACTTCACGTCGGTTTTCTGTGACTCGGGTGGAAGACCCGGGGGCGAACCGATCAATTCATGCTGAAACCAGTAATAGTTTCAACGTGGCTCTACCGAACATCGTTATTCGATTCGAGAATAATTCGCACACCCCTAGTAAATACCGCCTTGAATGTATATATCCTATATTAAACAGCCATCAGCGTAATAATCAGTGTAATATTTATAAAGCCACCGCTACACGTCCGTACATTGTGCTATACGGCTTCCCATTGAAAATCAGCGCTGTAGTATCACTCAGTTGTACCGCAACATGTAACTGACTGAGGGTGCTGTTGTTGAACTTTTTTTTAATGAACTATATGTACGTTTTCTTATTTACTTCGTAACCTTGATCCAAAAATAAAAACATTTTTTTTTCTTTCTACTTCTGTTTCTAAGTATACTACATTATCATCATGGTCCAAACCGTGGCATCAATTATAGTTAAAGAAGTTACCAGTTTTCTTATCGAAGAACTTACTGTACTAATTGCTGTTTCATCGCCTTTTAATTAAACTAGCTTTTAAAAACTACATAATACTATATCATCTACAAGTATGAGTGGTGTGGACGTATGTAATTTAAAACTTTTTCTCCCTACCGACTCTTCCCAAAATTCTCACGGTACTCACAAAGTCCTCGACAATTTCCTTGATGGCGCTGACGCTGAGTATAAGGATGAGCGGAGTGAGAGTCGTCCACCGTCCCGTCGGCGAAACGTCCGGTATTTGCTGAAGGAGCGCGATCAGAAGGAAGAAGCAATTCGAGTACCGCCGGAACTGTTCGAAGAGGAACAACGGGATGAACGAGGGGACACTGCGGACAAGTACAATAGTAAAAAACCTACTCCATAATTGTTCTGTATTCAAATTCATAAATCCATAGCAAAGTTCGCGAAAGTACTTCAAAGACGTTAATTTAGATATCAGGATGCAATCACTCCTTTTATTTCATACATACTTCGACATTTCGAGTCTACCGATACGATTTTATTTAATTTATTTTTTTAATGAAACGTTTTTTTCATCGCTTCAATTTTTTTCGGCCATCTATCGAATGTCGCATTACAACTGGCCGCACAGTGGGGGCAAAAGGCGCTCGGCAAAGCAGCCCACGCCAATATGTGTATCATCTGAATAATTGTGTTTATTATGTATTCCGTAGTCTAATACACAGATTGAAATTAAAATGTATAGTTGAATATCTTGTCTACCATAGATTTCCCATTATCATTCTCATTATCCAATTATTAAGTTAAGGTTAAAAACGCGATTTTGGTACTCTAAAACGAATAATTTCTCGAAAATTTTCAGTTAATTGCCTACGGTCCGAAAAATTGTTTCACTTGCATCGTGGTTTATTTCATAAAACCACACAATTTGTTTGTTGCAGTTACAAAGAATTCGCTTTTTCGTTTTGTTATTTGTCAAGGTTTAAAGATATCTGGTTCAGAGGGGACGCAGAAAAGACACACCTAATAATTTGTGTACCGGAAACCTTGTAAAAATAAGAACTGAGAGTTGGAGTAGTTATCGAAATTTCTCAACTATATCTAGAATAGACTTCTACTTTTTGCGATTCTTACCCTGAGGGTCGCAACCCACACGTTCTAAAACACTGCTGTAGAAAATATAAAGTACACTTAAATAAATGGAATCACTTAATATTTATATTTCAACCATTCGTAATATGTACATAATACTGTCTCTAAATGAATTTATAACTAAAGCAAAAATATGACAGGAACCTTTAAACAGGGCAGTTTATATGAATTTACGGAAATACATATCCACCAACTTGTAAAAACACTTGTAGGTGTTAATTTAATAACTTCAGCAACATCAACATATATGTAGGAAGGAACGGTATAATCAGATATTACATCGACGACGGAAAGGTTAATTGACCAACGTCTTTGCATGTTAGTCAATTAGCCCATCCAACGCTAATAGTTACAATATTTAAACATCATAAACTTTTGTTTTATAATGAAGGTTCTCATAGACAACAATTGTACACTGACTGGTGTAAAGGAAGCTAATGTACCTAGTACATGAAATTGAGAAATCTAGATATCACCGAAGTATTGAAGATTTTTTAGAATAAGCAGATCATATCATAAGTGACAATATTGTTTATAGGTTGCCTTGTTGGTTCAGACATGCAGAAATTATGAACAATGCAAAAATATGGCATACTTTTGACTATTTTGTCCTATTAACCCCCAGAAGGTAAATTATGAACAATGCAAAAATATATAGTATTTTTTAAAGTATTTTTTCCTATCGACTCCAGAAGGTTGTACTGTGATTACAAAAAGATATACAAAACTACATTACTTTGTTGACTTGGCACAAAATGATATTGTAAGAAAATATAGCATTGAAAATAAGTGAAGGAATGTTTATAAGGAAGATATAGTCATTGCCAAGATATTTATTTATGCAATAAGTATAACTTCGACTGAAATTAAAGCAAAAAAACGGAAACATAAATATAGTCGATTTGAAAATAGTTAAAACGATTGATAATAGCAAGACAGACTATTATGATTATCGATTAATAAAAATAAGAAAGGCCAAGATAATTGTGAATTAATAAAAACAATACAGGTCAAGATTATTGTAGATTATTAAAAGCAAGAGAGACCAAGATAACTGTGGACGTTAGTTAGACGTACACAACGTCTAGACGATAGTCTAAAAATTGTCAAATCCATTGGGTTTTAAACAAAAACGAATACATAAAGTTAGCCAATAAAAAACGTAAACTAAATATAACATTAATAAAAGTGTAGAAATAAGGAAAACGGAAATAGCTACTATACTGGAACTCATCACATTGTAATAAACAAACTACGTAATTATGAAAGCCAATTACATATCCGAATAGCATTTTGAAAAAAAAAAGCGGAAAAGTAAAAACGTTTGAAAGTGGGTGTATAGTTTACAATAAAGTTCAGTATGACGCTTTTCAGCCACTTTGTGTTATCAACAGAATTCTGTATTTTGCAAACACACATCCGTGAGTTATAAATAATGCAATCATTTCGACATGATCACTATTTCACGAGCTTTCAAATTCAACGAGAGTATTCTGAAAAACCTGAACTAATGTAATAAACGAAAATAAACGTAAATAAACCAGATGCATTTTGATAAATGAGTAACACGATAGCAATATGACCGTGAAAACTATAAACTGCGTACAGATATGCATACCAACAAATACGTGGACGATAAATACAATCAACAAGTTAGCGTTCAGTTAGCGCTCACAAAGTTTTTTAGGTAATAGTGTTAAGTTTTATAACAAAGTCCCAAAGCACATTACCGATTTGCCGGATAGTGAGTTCAAGCACCATGTCAAGCGGGTATAATGTCTAAAGGCTATTAAAGAGTGGATCAATATGTGAACGATGGTGACGTCTGGAATTAACGCCCCTCTCTCTGCATCCACTAAAACGAATGTAATTATCTGTTTTGTAAAAATATATATATCATGAGAAGATAAACCAGATCGAGTTTCTTGCCAGTTCTTTTCCATGACTGGGTTATTTTCCGAACCGGTGGTAGCTTTGACATTCATAAGCGCCTTCTCAGGACCTAAATTGAGTAAAGTACTTTTGATATAATTTGGATCTACGATCTTACTTATAAATCTTTATCTTATTCGTCCAATTCGCTGACAATACATAGAAATTGCCAAATAACCAAAAGAGCAATCATCAAACAAAATTTACCTGAAAATAAGCACGTATAACTTTCGAGATTCTTCAAAACCCGGCAACATTCTGTATAATTTACTCCGAGAATAAAAGAATCCAAATTCAAATTCATAAACAGTGAATTCACCATGGTGATACAATGCAAATATAGCACATGTTCGCGTATGACATCAGTTTACGGCGAACGGGCAAGCGGCCAAATTTCTGAATTCAGCTCTTCGCGTAAACAATGCTCGCATACAACGCTATAACCCGTTTAGGCACGCACTGTTTGTATACGGAGCAATACGTCAAAGGCTATGGTGACTTACAAAGGATCGAGAGACCTTGCCGGACCTCTATAGAAAACATGCTGTCGTGACTCGGTTTTAAATGTATTACTCTATTTTAGGGACGTTGTGTAATAAATGATGCAGAATGAGCGTTAGAGAAATATGCACCTCAAGAAACAATCGAAGGCGTAAAAATAAGACTAATTGAAATGATGCAAATAAGACCTTGCTAGGTAAATAGCGTAGTGAGTTCGAAAAAAAAAGGCAAAAAAATGCAGGAGTTCACTGTTGACATTGAAACCAAGACGTTCGTTTTTATACTTAACTAGATATGCCTGCATTTAACTGTGCGTGGAATTTCATGTATAAAAACAATGATAAATATGATCACAGGTAGGTGTATTAAAATTCGTCATCGATGATTTAACCGGCTTCACCCTTTGTGAACGATTCTATTTTCCGAGAGCGTGGTACTACAATTAGCATAATCATTGATCACACTCTGACTGTACATAACTGACTCTCGGATCATGGCGTGGTAGTCAAAACAATAATTAGCCATGCCAAAGACTCCTGCTTATTTTTATTTAATCTACAGCTCGTCCATACTATCAATTTAATCTAATAAATGAGTCATTTGCTATCGAATTTAAATGGTTTTTAAGGTAAATTGTTCCAACAGTCTCATTCGATAACGAGTTTCACGTATCGGCTTACATTAGCTTTTAGTGTACCTAATTTGACCTCAAACATAATCGTCCATTTACTGCCAGAAACGACAATTGTGTCCGACTGGAATGCGGCTACGAGACACCACGTGTAAGACGGTCCATCTTATCGAAACGCGTAGACTTGTCGCATTTCGAGATAAACCAGAGTATTTTCAGCAATCAGGCGGTGTGGCAGGAATATGTGAATATATATCAGACCACTATGCACATGCTTATAAGTTCGTTACGTTAATTTTTTAAATCTATACTAATATTATAAAGAGGTAAAGTTTGTGAGTTTGTGACGTTGTAAGGGGTAATCTCAGGAACTACTGGTCCGATTTGGAAAATTCATTTATCAGGGAAGGTTATAGACTATATATCCTCACACTAAGACCCACTGGAGCGGAGCAGCAATGAAGAATGTTGCAAAATCGGGGTATTTTTTCCTTTTCAGAGCTTCCGCTGTGTTTTAGCGCAAAATAACCATTCCACACGTACGAAGTCACGGGCAGAATCTATTAAATAATCATATTATCTATACTAATATCATAAAGAGGTAAAGTTTGTGAGGTTGTAGAGGGTAATATCTGGGGAGTCGGAGAAAAAATGGTAACACGTTTCTTACGAACGCTGCCTTAACGATGAGACATATATGATTGAGTTCTAGAAAAAAGTTGTAGCTTGATAATGCCTATTACCGCCCAACGAAGCGGGCACGGGACAGCTAGTTACTTATAAACTGGCATGAAAGCTACAACCAAAGATGATTGCCAATCTTTTGTTGGTCTCAATCGTTTTAACATTGTACTGAAAAAAAAGATATGCAATAGTCATTAATAATCTTACCTATACTTAGCTGTGGATATTCTATTAGTAACAAACTTCTGAGGTTGTGGTCGGTTTATAAAGATCACGCGGTTCTGTTGTTCTGTAGGGACACCGTCTGTCACGCCAGATGTCGTTGCGTCATCTTCATCTGAAATGCAAAGAATATTTGTATTAACACAAAGCACACCCTAGTACAGAGATTCCCAAACTGGGTTCCGCGTAATCTAGGGGTAATCTATCCGTAGAATAGTCATCAAGGTAATTTCGGTGGACAAAATTATTTATTGTTAGCTATTAAATAATACCCCGGTTACAAATATTCGGAAAGAAGTTAAATTACTGGATTGCCTGTGTGGAAAAGGACAACACTGAATGATTTCTGCTTGTATAACTTTCTATAAGGAAATGCGTTGGTAATTCCAAATGAAATTAAAAATAACTGAACATTTGGTAAATCTCCTGAAATCTTTGTCCGATTACTTTTCTGAAAATTATATCGATATTGAATGGTTACAAAATCCATTTATTATATAAAGTCAACCAGCGGTGCTGACCGACCTGGATTATGAAGCATTCATAGATATTCAAAGTTCATCCACATTAAAACACACATTTGAATCTGTATCTCTGAATGAGTTTTGGGTTGGTGTTAGGAGTGAATACCCTGAAATAGATAAAAAGGCTATCTTAACAATGCTCTCATTCGTCACAACATATCGTTGTGAAAAGGCTTTTCAACCTACGTTTATACAAAAAACAAATACAGGTCAAGATTGGTTGCTACCCCAGATATACGCATACAATTGTCGGACATAATACCGATATATAGAATAATTATTCCTAAAACAGTAAAACAATTCCATTCTTCACAGTAAAACTTTAGTATATACTGGCACAAGGATTACCAAACTCTGTTGGAACGTTTCGTGATAATAATTACCCTAAATCATGTTCATTTTGTAAAGTGCATTATATCGATTTATTAGCTGTGCCCGCGACTACGTCCGGATGAAATTTCAATTATAAAAACAGTGATTAATAAAATCATAGGATTGTAATATATTGTGTATTAAAGACAAAGTTCAGATCAGTATCACATTTCTTCAAAATGCGCCCAGTAGTGTTCTTACGTAAATATCTTCTCTTTTGTGTTTCCGTATAAGTAAGATATACACATATATACGAATGTGTTATATATGTAAAACATGGCTTATATGTTACACTGGTGTGTAAACTATTTTGTCGATATCCGTCCGTAGTTTACGTGTGAATCTCGTACAAACTATTCCTAATGTGTTTTGTCATTAATTCTAAATCACACCAGAGCATTACTTCATTAAAATATTTAAAGTACAGATTTCGTCCCGTCACCCTTTTATTATATGTACAGATTATGTTTACTCTGAGCTTTTAAATTTACAATACTGAGCATAAACTTTGTTAGAAGATCATGATTAATAGTACAATAGAGAAAGAGTACTACAGATGATATACATCCTCACTTCAAAGTGGGGATACAATAGATTATTAAAGAACTTTTCGTAAATTTACATACACATCGTTTCAATGAAAAAGTGTCTGTAAACAATGAATTATTCATAACAGATCTCCCTCCGGAATAAAACGGATGCATTCCACTCGCGAAACATTGAGGTAAAGGCCATTTTATTCGGACATTGCATTCAACCATCGGTTTTGTCGTATAATTGTGTAAAATTATTCAGGCTGAACAGCTGACGTGCTTAATTAGAGTTGATGTCATAGAAGCAATGACATAAGTCGTACTTCACAGGTGTTTTTATGTCTGAATTGTGAATAATATTTACAAGACAAATCAATACCATATATCATTTTTTCCATACACAAGTCATGATTATTTAGACTGGGTAACTCAAGGGCGGACTTATTATTTTGTTTAGTTGATGTGATATTTCGTTGTTATGGTTTCAATGTATATCGTTTGATGAAGTGAAAACTTCATTAGGCGCGTTGCGCGGTATTTTGGCAGGAAATAAACTTATAATTTCGCGTCATGACATGTTAGTAAATCGTGACCGAACGCAATACGCTTGCGTCAGACTAGCGAGGCGTAATATCGCGACCTGTGTACGTCTAATATTAATATTTTGTATTGAGATTGTGCAGCCCATCATATGTTTGATTAATTAATAAACTGTATATAATTATTGCTCTGGGTTTGAATTATGAAATTTAAATAATTCATATAATTAATCATTTAAAAATTCAAAAGAGAACACAGTTATTTCATTGTTTTGAGTTGTCACATCTCAGTCCTCATGACTGACTCGACTTTTTCTATTCCTAGCCCTGGTACCCGTAGACATAAGCTATTTTTTAGACAAATCAGACTTCTGGTGGTTAGATTTTGGCCACAGACCCTTAAGAATTAAATTTCCTGCTCTTTCTATGAAGGAGTCTGCTGGAATCACACTCACTTCTGTAACTACTGTATATTATTCATCGAACTAGAGACTATAATATACCGATACACTATAACAACTACTTTAAATTAAACCCGCGATGCCCCACTTAGAAGGGCGAGACAGAGCGTGGAGTGTTTTAATCCACTCAGAAAAACATTCTTTTAAAGTTGCGATGAATAGATTATGTAGAATGCTAGAATTTACTCTAGCGTGACGTCACAAATACATTAACTTATCAACAACATAATAGGATTTTAATATTTGTGTAACTTCAATACTTATTAATTTCATACACGAGGTTCAGTACTTTTTAGAACTCTGATGATTAATTTTGATTCAAGTTGATTATAATATTCACATCTGTTTCTGTGGTCTATCGTAGTTGTAACACGTACTTGCAATCATTTTCTTGTACACCAACCAATGATAAATACAACATAGTTCTAATGATCATTCAAGAATTGAGGCATATAGAATCAAAGACAGCTAAGTGTCACAAGTTCTAAAAATGAACTGAGTATGGAGCCATCTAGTCTTATTGGTTGCAAATCACCATTTAATTCCTACACGAAATAAAATACAGCCTTTTAATTTTCGTTTTAAAATTGATTTTGAGATGTACATTTAAGTACAACCAAATCATCAAATAAGAAGTAAAGTAAGAATAAAATACAGTTAAAGAATTATCGCATTTTTAAATTTCTTGAACTTCTTTTTTAGAGCTGATGGCCATAGGCAGGCAAAATCAATAGCCTATGCCACTCCCTAAAATTGAAACTTTAAATATAAGTAAAACTCCAACTCTGAGAATAGATAAACATTTTTTTCGTTTCCTGCAAATTTGGCACTTAGCTGTTTTTGATTTTATATGCCTCAATTGTATTATATTCTCTAATGTACTCTGGTCTGTTATAGGATATCAGTATTACTTTGTACAGTATGTCAATAGCACGTATATACGTAAAATGAACACAGTAACGTCCTAAAACTAAAAAGCAAGTCTCAGACAATATATTAACTATTAAGTAAGTCTCAGTGTATATGCTTATGACTGTTTCAATAATATCATTATTTATTAATAGCAAGGAACTTCACAATGTATGAATATTTTAAAATGCAATGGTGTACACTGTATTTGATACTGATACTCAGCTACAAAGCTATGATAAATTAAATTCATATATTTGTCTGAGATTACCTAAGATACCTTTTTTTTATATAATACACTGTGTGACGCTTGACCTCCGTCACACCTGATGGAAAGTGAGGACGAGGCCTAGGATGTAACGCGTTCACCCAGTAAATTCGCACATTCACTCTTCTTTTGAAGATCACTTCATCATACAGTTCAAGAATAACAGACGCAGGCAGCGTATTCATGCGTATTCAGCGTATGCAACGGATGAATGGTATGTCAACCGCGAATGAATGGATAGAAAGTGTAGCCGATAGAAGACTACAAGGCAAGAGACCCTACACCGATGTTCCAGTGTTTGCAGTTTAGCTGCTAACAGTGATTCGTTCACAAGTCTTCGAGCTCTGTGATCGACGGAGTCCAGCAAGGCCAACTGGTATTTTGCAGACCCGTCCCAAATGTGGCAGCAATACTCCATACACGGCCTTATCTGTGACTTATACAGATTAAGAAGCTGCTCCGGCGTAAAGTACCGCTTCGCCCTGAAAAGAACCCCCAATTTTTTTGCAGTCATTTTAGCCTTAGCCTCAATCGAACGTCCATATTTGAACTTGGCGTTTACATAGAGTACATACTTTAATATTTGGGTTTTATTTTAAGTACAGGGAACCTTAAACTTTGTCCACATAAGATCCGAATATAGTATATATGACACGCTATTAGACTACAGCAAGCGTAGGCTAAACATTTTCATCATCAAATTTCTATACGATATGTGTGTAGAGGGGAATGAACGTATATAATTCCGTTAAATAATAATGTAGTGTGTCGTGTGAAGATTTTTTCCTGAGAATATCTATACACTTTATTACCGAATCGTAGAACCTTGCATTCAAAGTGTGACGTCACAAGTCTGCAAACAAAAAAGCGGGTCACGTAACTTTTACCGAGACTCGCTCTGAAAATTACTAACAAGATCTCTTTATATTACAGAAATTAAATTCCATTTCATACTTTTATTTAATATAACTTTATGTACGAAACACTTCTGAGTGGAAAATGTATTTTAATATACTATGGAATCCGTTTATTACCACTGTACGTATAATACCGACTGTTTAATATGACGTGTGTGTTTTAATTATTTTAGTTTCCTTATACTTTTATCAATTTCTCGTTGCTTATTGTGACCGAATTATTTTATACTTCTTGATTAATTAACGAAAAACTATACAACTAAGTTAGCGAGTTCGTATGATCTACATGTTTGAAATAAATACATACTTGCAAACCAAAAATACAGCAAGATGTACTTATCTACAGTTCTCTTTCATATTTTGTTTAGAAAGAAACGCGGAAAAATATGAATACAGTATTCGATATTTGTAGTTACATCAACTGAGAGAATCAAGGCGCTTTTCAAGAAATTAATAAGGAAGCCGCTCGTTCAGTGAATTACCGCTGAACGTTGTGCATCAGGGGAATTACAGATCGGCCGATGTTTGCAATATAATCGACTTTGCCCTATAAAAGTGGTTTATTATAGTACAATCTCTTGCCCCAGGAAACGTTACAATATCTCCCGATAACATACTTGCAACAATAGAATACCAATGTAACGGTTTAATTCACTCGGTCAACTGACTCTCTACTAGATAGAAAATAAAAATAGCCGTTTGTAAACGTCTTTCTTTTAATCTTATTATTGGTATAGATATCAATAAAAATGTTTGAACGCGCATCACTTCAGAACTGCAATTATATGCTCAAATTAAGTTTTTGGATCTTTTTTTATATAAAATTGTTAGGATAAGTTTTTTTATGAAAGAAAATTATTGAAAAGTAACAAATTAGGAATAAAAAAATTATTGTGTGAATTAAACAGAAGACAGTGTGTAAGGTGTTAAAAATACTGACAGAATTAACAGACTAAGAGGTTCTCCTCATGGTCGAAATCTACTCAGTGGCAATATCGGAGAAATGGTGGCAGTGGAGTGGAGTTGTCGAATTTATGGGATAAAAAGCACAAAGAATATTGTAATTGCCACATGAGGCAGGAGACCTTTAAAATGCTATTATAAGTTTACAATACAGAGGACGGTAAAGACATCACGTAGGCCAATTCATGGCATTTCATCAACCACTTCTTAACCCAGGTCTTCGTTTTGGTCGCAGAATAGCAAGTGCAAGAGTGATGCCTATTTTTTGTTTTTTTGAGAGTGTCGGCGGCATATTGTATCCTCTAGCGCTTTGCTGCACGGTCGGTTACGTACTAACTGGCAGGGACGTGTCTATTGTCTAGTGTAGTAGCCGATTTCATCCCCATCAACCATCACTATTCCGATATTACCGATGAGATAGTGTCCCCAGTATGTCTCCCTATTAGGCAGGAGCCCGGAGGTCACCTTCCGCAGGGCGAGCTGCTGGGGTGGATAACCAAGGTTGAGTATCGAGTACGATCCCTTGCCGCCCCAACAAATACGGTCTGTCGGTACACCGTGGGTCACGTTTTATTCCGAGCGACTTGGACATAACCCACTCTCACCCCGGGAAGGGTGGGTATGCATAAGGGATTTCCCCACGATATATATATATAAACATAATCTTGCACATGTATTCTTAGAATGTTTTAATAAAATTGAGTCTTGTACTCTTTTCTTCGCGTGAGAAGTCTCTAGATTAACCAGTTCGCCATCTACCTTAATTAATATTATTATAATGAAAACATATCTAAAGCATTTATTTAGTTCTCCTCAGGCTCTTCTTCTTCTACCTAGCGTTTTCCCGGCCTAGTGCCAGGGTCCGCTTTCCTACTTAACTTGCTCCACAAAGCAGCATTGATTAATTTTTTTACCGAAATTAATTTAATATTTCACAACAGTGTTGTAAGGTGTCAAAACAGCTATGATAACGTGCCGCTATTATAGTGGACACGACTTCCAACTTTTAGTAGGATGGAATCGAGCATGAAATTAGGTCTACGATGTATATACTTACATTTCTGATAATTAATACATACATAAAAATATAACACATTCCATCAAATTGTGTTGATATAGCGTATTAGAACAATTTTAGATAGAGATCAAAAAGGAAACCAATAACAAATGACATCATGTTACTGTTTCAAAATCATGAAGTCATCAAAAATAAATATAAAGATAATTGACCTTCAACGGTCATATTATAATTGAATTTTACCTACTACCTACGTATATAATTACATTTTACCGAACAATAATAACAAGACACTTTATAAAGAAAATAATCCCACCGGTTTATAAAACTATTCGTAAATATAAGAAAAAATAAAATTTGAATTTCATGATACATAATTCTCACGAGTTTTATAACGAGAAAATATTCAATTGTTATTTGTTCTATTTACTTTGATATTTATAGAACTTAATGAGTTCCTAATCAAACACAAACTGTAAAAGATATATGATTTGCAGGTTCGGCATTTTGTTGATTTTTTCCATAGGGGCAACATAAACGCAAATGTAGAGACAAAAACCGTCCCGTTAATAAAGCGCCCTTTCTGTCCCCCAATAACGTAAAAGCAAACTGAAAGCAGATAATGCTAAATATCTGCTTCAAATTGGTCAATTCAGATTATAACTTAGCCATAGTTTAAATTATATATAATTTGCACTCTTCTTTATAGTCTGTCGTTAAAAGGTTTCAGTATTAGCTAACGCTTAGTTATGACTTGGGCACAATGTGAATATGTCATTTTGAAGCTCTGTTTAACTATTTCTACTATTGTTTTGCTTTTGCGTATTCTGTGATTATAAAGTGGAATCTTGGTTAAGCGAAATTCTAGTCATCGTTAAGCATATCTCTTTTTAAGAGTATGTAAAGTAAATAATATTAACGTGATCGTCATTCAGACTTCCTCATCGAGTGTCACCAAAACTAAACATAATATTATTTGGTGCTTATATAATAATTGAACGGCCCCTTAACACCAGATAATTTTAATTAAATAATTTCAATGATACCTACCCTCATTAGTGTAGACAGAAAATAAGAAGATTAATAATAGTAATTTACAAAATGTTATTTCCCGAACTTACGTTTTTCCACTTATCATGTGTTATTTCTGTGATAGTATATCTACTTCTAACAAACTAATACAATGAGATGTTTGCTTATATTATTTGTGTTAATTAACATAAACTGCCAGGCGGTGAGGCATGGCAATGGTGTCCTACTGGAATACTGGATAGATTGCAATCAAATTACTTATTTTTACCGCTTAGATAGTTAGTCCTTATCTAAATAAAATATTATAATATTTTCAGTTCATACAAAGTTTTAAGAAACTATGATTTTTATAAGCTTTACACGCTTAGTAGTGTGTTTACCTGCCGACAAAAAGTGAATCAAATGGTGCGGTGTCAATGCGCCGGAAATGGAAAGTCAAAATCAAAACTACTTTATTCCATTTGGACCTTAAGAAGGCGCTTATGAACATGAAAACTACCACACCACACTGGTTGGAACAAACAACCAAATCATCGAAAAGAACCGGCAAAAACTCGATCGAGTTTTCTGGTATTTAGATCAAGTCGGTCTTATATAAAATCCAGCTCTCCAATATATTTAAAAAATAAAATAAACGTACTATGAAATTTTGCATGAAAAGTTTTTTTTTGTAATTTCCTCTGTTTGTAAAATATATTGTTACGATAATAAACAACGCAGAAGAAGAACTAACATAACAAAATAGAATTAAAAAACAAAATTAATGCGACTTAACAACATTTTTGATATTCAGAAAATACGGAACGAAGCCATCGTTAAGTATAAAATAATAACGCAAACTTAAACCTGTCATAAGTATACCCGAAAACGTAATGCATTATAAAGTAATAGAACAACATAATCATGTGTTACCTTCAAACATTGACTACGTAACAAAATATTTATATACAGCGATTGCGATCAACCCTTTGGACTACACATGCGAAGGTCGCGGAGTACCGACGGCCTCGGTGCGGTGCTTTCAGGGTCAACCTCATTTCACTATTTGCACTGAACATATTATGTATCCACTTCACACCCTTAACTGTATCGTCATACCCTTGTAAAGTTACTAGCTACAACTAATGTTGGGTAAAATTTTACAATATAAAGTTAAATAACAATCTTTATAAAAATCCAGTGTTGTTTGCCTAACTCCGGAACTACTCAACCGATCTTCATGAAACGTTGGAATTTATGTATAAATCGGTTAGACTTGAGAGATAGGGTATATTTCGAATAATGGCCTCAATGTTTTTCAATTACAAATTAAATTATTATCAATGTTGATTATAGTTATTAACTGTAAGTTTCATCAGTCTCGAACAGATGGCGCTTTAAATTAGTATGTCAGCAGAAAACTGTATGGCTGGACGTTATAGATATCTCATAGATGGCGCCTCGTTTTAATTTTGAATTTCTTTTTCAATAACGAAGCCACAGCAACGCGTGGCCGGGTCAGCTAGTAAAATATAACTTACCGCCATCTATTAGCGAGTTACATTAAAACGGATAACATAAAAACTTTCTCCATGAAAAACCTCATAGAAAAACCACTTTTATTGTGATTGGTTATACCAACATAAATGATTATATGTAAACAGAAGAGAAGATTTATGTCAGCGTTAAAGATTTCATCTACCCTCGAAAACCGAGTGAAAATGTATAAAAGTTATAGCTCAAAATTGCGCAAAGTGTATTGCGCAATACAATGCATGCAACTGCAAAATTAGCGCAATATAGGATTGAGAATTATTCTCGCTCGAGTCGTCGGACCAGTACCACATGCTCGAATTGCTATATGCTTGACCAAGTCACGTTGCTCCTCCTACACTAATATTAATGACCTCAACACATAGATAGCTCCATCTTTAATTACACCAAAGTTGTTTAAACTGATCTACAATCTAATATTCTTGTACATAAATGTAATGTGTATTCAATGAAATCAAAAATACTTTATTTAATTTAGGCCCCAAGAAGGCGCTTTTGAACGTTAAAACTACCACCAGTTCGGAAAACAACCTAGTAATCGAGAAGAACTGGCAAGAAACTCGATCAGGTTTATCTTTTTAACAGATAATAGGTCTATGAAATTGCCGTTCTGCAGTACTGGCCATTTGAAATCAAAATAATTTTTGTTTCGCTAAGAATTCTAATTTCAAATTAATTTTATTTTAAAAACATGGAATTCTTTTTCCAAAAGTAGTCATTTGTTTATTGATTAGTGTTACATTTTCATCGCATTTCAATCTTTTTTGTCAACATGGATACGTAAAAAATTCGAGTAATTATGGAATATGAGTACCGTCGTGGCAGCAACGCGGCACAAGCGGCACGCAACATCAACGACGTTTACGGAGCTAACACTAAAAACCAACGCACCATCTGTTATTGGTTTGCTCGCTTCCGTTCTGGGAATTTCGACCTGAAAAATGAACCTCGCGGTCGTCCGAAGACTTTGGTCGACAATGACGAATTAAAGGCGATTGTGGAAGCTGATGATACACAATCTATTAGCAGCAGCTTTCGACGTTAGCGTCAAAACAATATTGGTCAATTTGCGTCAAATTGGCAAGGTAAAAAAGCTTGACAAATGGGTGCCCCACGAACTCAATGATCGCCAGCGCGAAGTACGCGTCGAGACGTGCCTTGCACTGCTCAACAGACACACAGAGAAAGGAATTTTGAACCGCATTGTTAGCTGCGATGAAAAATAGATTCTGTTTGATAACCGCAAGCGCTCAACAAGATGGTTGGATCCTGGTTGAGCACCTAAACAATGCCCTAAACGAAAACTTACCCCTAGAAGAGTGATGGTCACTGTTTGGTGGTCTAGCGTTGGTGTGATTCATCACAGCTTCTTACCAAACGGGGTAAGCATTACTGCAGATGTGTACTGTGAAGAACTGAACACAATGATGGAGAAGCTGGCACATCTCCAACCAGCATTGATCAATCGGTCGTCTCCGCTGCTCCTGGACGACAACGCGCGACCTCATACTGCACAGCAGACGGTCTCCAAGTTGCAAGAACTGGGGTTGGAAATTCTCCGTCATCCGCCCTACTCACCAAACCTTGTGCCTACAGACTACTACTTTATCTAGAATTTGGATAACTCCTTGGCGGAAAAAAAAATCAATACCTGAGAGGCAGTACAAAATGCCTTTGAAGAATTTGTTGCCTCCTGTCCAGTTGATTTCTTTAAGAAGGCCATCAATAAACTGCCACTGCGTTGGCAAAGATGCATTGATTGCATGGATGATTACTTCGATCAATACAAATAAAAAATACAAAAAAAAAATCGTTTAAATTTTTTCATACAAAACGACAATTTCATAGGTAAAGACCTAATATATATTTAGAATATGTTACAGGTCACAATCATTTCTAGTGGATGCACAGAAACGAGTCAATTCGAGACATCACCATCATTCACATATTGATCTACACTATAATAGCTTTTTGACACCAAAACTCACTTAACATGATGCTTAAACTTACATATACTAATTTGTATTATTATAGACATATTTGTATCTGTAGCCTTCATCCATTCCATTGCTTATGTTAGTTCTAAACTAAAATGAGATAATTTTCATTCACTAAAACAAATTTAAGAATGATCTAGTTTGCTTATGTGATCATTAAATTTGTAATGATCACATAAGCAAACTAGATCATTCTTAAATTTGTTTTGAGAATGAGATAAACTATTTCATAACTCAGTTTTAATGTTTTGTTTACTTTTGCTGCATTAATGTCTGTTGTTAAGAAGCTAATTCAAAAACTTTTCATGACAGTTATTATTTTTATAAGACATATGATAGGATAATAAATTTTTATAGTTTTCTAATTATATTTCATTAGCAACTTCCCTTTGTATCACTATAAATGTTAATGGTCTATTGAGATATAAGCTTGCAAATAAAGTTATATTGCTATTTCCTTAGAATACCAGAAAAGATAAAGGTCTAGGATTTTGATGAAAATGAAATCAATATTACAATACAATATAAATCAATATAATATAAATATAGAATCCAGTTTAAATGTCTCAATGGTCCACTAATTGGTAATTTTGGCTTTCACATGAAAGATAAAAATATAAGTTGTTGCTGTTTTTTTTTAAAGAATTGTCTAAGGAAAATAAATCATCCATGTATTCAGTGTATGTAGAGATATCACTCAAAGTTTCATCAAAATAAGTCAACAGTTTTTTGCATTAAACACACATTGTATCCTCAGAAAACTTTCATATTTATTATATTAACAGGATAATTAAAATTATCTATGTACTCAAAACATACTGACTAGAAATATTTAGTCTTAAATACATAACAATTATAATGAAGTAAATAATATATTTAAGGCTGCTTTGAATTTTTTACTATAAGCCCTTTATAAGAGTGATAATAACTAAAAACAAAAAAGAAACAAGTATATTACATTCTGATATTATAATACCTTATCTGTTACATGAATGAATGACAGATAAAACAATGCAATATTGTTATATGATAATCAATTGAATACTTATGATCCATATTGTTGATAAGAATACTCCTGCTGTGAAATATATTCAATGATAAAAGATAAATTATAATCTTACATCATTGTAATCTTCAACGAATGTAACCGAAAGTACAGTAGGTCAGATCAGTACATTAAGACATTCATTTATACAAAATGCCCAGGTTTATGAACACTAGAAGGGCATTTGACACAGTATGGCAACAATGACACTCCTAGTTGTTTTTAAAAGGTTTAATTCTAGTATGATTTTCTTTCAAACAATGGAAAATCAATAGGCATGAAGTCATACTGGCTTGATAGTACACAAAAACATTTAAAATAATATGTAATAATGTATACAAGTTTATAAATTAATTAAGTCACTAAAGATTTTATTAACTTTATAAATGTAAGAAAGTATGTGAGCAGGGATGGATACTTAATACTTTTTCATATAAAAACTACTGAATTGATTTTAATAAAAATTTTCACTAATATACCTTATACCTCTGAATATTACAAACAATATTTTATGATGATTTTAAATAAAATTCACTACAAGATAATGATATGTGAGAATTATCTCAGTGTACTCAGCATAATGCGTAGAATAGGTGGTAGAACCACTCTAAAGCTATTATTGGTTTCAGCATGAATAGGTTGGTTCGCCCAGAGTAGTACCACCCTTTCACAGAAAACCAACGTGAAGTAACATTTCTTGCATTGTTGCGTTTCGTTCGGTCAGTGGGAGCGCCGGAGGATCACCTCTCGCCAGTTTCCCAACCCCTCTCCCCCAAACACAAGCTGGCAACGCACTGACGACTTCCATGGGTGTTGCTAGTTGTAAGAAATTAAGTATTGTGTCTCAAAACTGTGTATTTGTGATTATATAGATTTATTAACTCTTTGTATTTCACATTATCTCGATAATGCTGTGAAATTCCTATAAAATTTTATTAACTATCTGCTCAAACCCGGTATGCAGATGATAGCACCGTTACAGAGAGTTACATATCGGGACCTCGTGCTGATGGGAAAGTAACTGATAGTCTGAGAGGATATGATCAACTGCACGACGAACTCGACACTTAAATTTGTATCTGACTGGGGTGATGCAAACCTTTTTAAGTTTAATGCTATGAAAACTGAAGCCTGTCTGTTCTCCATGAAATGTAGCCTATTCTATCTAAAACCTACTCTCCAGGGTGTACCCATACAGGTTGCTGATAACCTCGAGCTCCTATTCTTTTGATGCTAAGGCTAAAATGGCTGCAAAAAAATCATTGGGGGTCCTTTTCCAGGTGAGGCAATTCTTTACGCTGGAGCAACTTCTTAATCTGTATAAGTCACAGATAAGGCCGTGTGTGGAGTATTGCTGCCACATTTAGGACGGGTCTACCAAATAACAGTTGGCGATCACAAAGCTCGAAGACTTGTCGGTAACGAACCAC
The DNA here is from genome assembly GCA_015888305.1 of Antheraea pernyi. Classification (NCBI taxonomy): domain Eukaryota; kingdom Metazoa; phylum Arthropoda; class Insecta; order Lepidoptera; family Saturniidae; genus Antheraea; species Antheraea pernyi. The sequence continues at coordinate 519,615 of MU158718.1, forward strand.
TGATAGCAGCCAAGTTGCAACCACTTGAACCTTGATGTAGAGTCTCTTGTGTTGTGGTATTTAATCAGCTACACTTTGGGGAATGTGCACAAGATCTGTACCACTTAATTCCACCGTCTGTATTTCATCTCAGGACTACCAGACGCCCGTGCAGACGTCCGTTCACTCGCAGTTGACATACCCTTCATCCGGACGAAGTGCTTCACTTCGTCATTTATTATGCGAACCACGAAGGAGTGGGATGTGCTGCTTGCATCTGTTTTTCCTGAATCATATGATGTAGCAATCTTCAATAGAAGAGTGAATGAGCATTTACTGCATGAACGCATTATATCCTAGGCCTCATCCTCACTTTACATCAGGTGTGACTGAGGTCATGCGTCCCACAGTGTATTATAAAAAATAAAGTTTCAGTGTATTTGAAATTCTTTTCTTACTGAATGGTTGTATGATTATTTTTTTAAATTATGTCAATACTAATACTGCAATATTTTTAGCTATAGTTAGATTCAGTAGATATGTTTAATGTTTTTTTTCAGATGTTTTTAGGCTCAGCTTTCCATTGAGGTCCATCCAGTTGAGGGTTGATATTTTTTTTCAGAAAGGTTACATTATTATAATCACAGAGGCAAAGTTTCATCATGCGGAGATGCATAGTTTTTGAGAAAAATAATATTGAAAATCAATTATTTTTGCAATGTTTATGCAATTCCTACCACAAATTATATATAATTCTTGCCACTGAACCTTTCATTTTACCTATGGTTAAGTTGTCATATCATACCTTTGGTAACATTTTTTTTATATAAATTTACAAAATATCTATTTTTTGTGCTCATTTAAATAGGTTTTCATGCACACTTATATGTAACAGTTTATGTATATTAAGTTACGATTGATAATCAAATCTGTATTAACTTATGCCCAGTATAATTGTACATTGTTTGTGGTGTAAAATGTCATGCAAAATTGATTAAATGGAACATAAAGGAAAGTACTACACCATTTGTGTCATGAGTCAGTGTAATTTGCCGTCGGCAAGCACACTGCGTTTTGTATATCAGCAACTTGATGTTTTTTAGGTTAAAACGAAACAGTTTCGTCTCAGGTTGGTTAGGTTACATTAGACTTGCTTATAAAGGTAATGCGAGCCGAGCGCAGTGCTCTATATACGCAAGCACCATTTTCTGCAGAATTAAAAAAACTCGAAAAGGGATGCTCTGCAGTTTTTCTTTTTAAGGAGGGATAATACCTCCTTCCACCTTCCTCCCCTGCCTCATCCCAACCCTCAATTCGACGGACGTCAATGGAAAGTCGTACCCGTTTTTGGGTGTCTCCCATAGTATGTGAAATCCCATATTTTCTAACTCTCATGAACTGTTAATATTTTTAAAACCAAGTATTTTAAATGGCAGCCCTGAAATTTGCAATATACAATTTAATATTTATAATGCTTCTGGTAATACTCACGCTGGTTCATCTTGAGCACCATGGCTCGATAGAACCTCGAGAAAGGCGCCATAATGTTATGCTGTTGAAGAAATCCAGCGACGTAGTCTCTCAAAGCCATTGTGAAAATTTCAAAAAATTCTATACAATAACACTTTGAATCACTGTTTATTTATAATTAAAACACTAAATTTGACACACATTATCACCGCGTAGCACAGCGAACTGATTTCGACCAAAAATGATATGAAATTAAGATCACAATATACGGTGTAAGCATTGGACTTTTTTTGGCTTGTTTTTCGTATTAAATGTTGTAGTTGTAGTACAATATAAAACACTTTCGATCGTGTTGTATTAAAAGTAATATTTTACCGTATAAAATACATGTCGATGTCAAAAACTACCGCTACGCGAATCTGCAATCGATCTTCGCTTTCCATCCCTGCCGCCCACGACTAGTGCTGCGTGTCAGTTAAAATGTATGAATATCGATAGTCGAGTAGTTATTCCACATATTCAGCATTAATAATAATAATAATATCATTTAATTCAGACTAATCATACGATTACATCCATATTTGTTACTACAAATTCAAGTTTAAGTTTATTATAATAAAAATAATATTAAAATAAACAAATAATATATATATACATATATCATTATTTTAAAGTTATAATTATTAAACCGTTTTATAACAAACAGTGGATTCATAATTTAGGTCTATCGATAAAGTCTGGTAGTTAGTAGTCCGGTGAAGCTGTTAAGACCTTGCTGGGTCAATAGCGTAGTCAGATCGAAAAAAAAAATATAAAGTCTGGTTATTTAGCAATCAGTTAAGTAATTAATTTTTGTGATGTTACTGTAAATAGAACAATGTCACACAACTACTTATTTAATAATACTGAAATTAAAGTAACATTTAAAATATAATAGTAAAATAAATGAGTATTTGAATTTAATCGTCTATAATTTAATAAAAATAAAGAAATCAATAACTACAGCTTTCGTATTATTCATAATATACTATCCTGATCTTCAATATAATAAACGTTTTGTTTAAATATACTACAAAATGAATTAAAATCATTTTATGTTATTAAAAAACAACTCAATAATAATTATTTATCGACTCTTGGCATCCTTGTTTCGCTTCTAGGCACTAGCGCCATCTTACTATTTATTTAAAAAGCTTTTGACGTTGACGTTGACACTGTCATATTCTAAATAGGTACCTACCTATTCAATGAAATTAATTGATAAAAGAAATGTAGGTATATATCAATGATCATATGATTCTTAGAAAATATTCAGAAATACCCATGTATATATCAATATTCGGGCATTAAATATTAATATCTTAGTCTGACGTAGATAACTATAACAAATACTAAAGCAATAGGTGCCTAAAACATTTTCCGTTATAGCGACTTATCTCGTTCTGAGTAAGCAAAATGCTTCAGGATCAGTCAATGTGTTGAATCGTTTTTTATTCAGCTATAGACTGTTCAGTCCTATGTATTGGTGTTTTGTTCAGTCCAAGCAGAGGTTCAGCCTTCTTGGTACATACCTTTGTGCTTGTTGTATTTCGGTTAGGCCTTGTTTTCTGCGCTCACCATAAAGCCGGGTGAAACTAATAAGACATATTTTTTTAGGTCCGTTCCCTCGGCGTGGAGCCCTTGAGTACGTTGCTCGCGCGATACAGTCACACAAAATCTTACATCACTGCGACAACATTACACATATCACCTCCACACACGTGCACGCATACACGCATACACAGGCAAGTGGAAGGGTTTTATTTTTTTCCCTTATCAAACTGAAATAGTTTAGAATATTATCCGATACGAAATATATATAAGAGTTGTTGAGGTCTGTATGCTTGGTACACATATATGTTTCAACAACTCATATATGTATGAATAGTTACCTTAGCTTAGGTTAGCTCAGATAGATCGCGAATTGCATGTATCAGGCAACAGCCAAAGCCGAGGTGTGCCGTGCACCCTTGAGCTAGTTGTCAAAATAAAATCGGCTGAGTGCCTTAAGCGCTCGCCTTAGTAGCCCGGTGAAGCTGTTAAGACCTTGCTGGGTCAATAGCGTAGTCAGTTCGAGAAAAAAAAAAAAAAAAAGAAACTAATAAGGCCTTTCTATATAAATAATGGTAATCGGTTCAAAAAGAAAGGTGTCGTTGAGTTTTCTATCGTAACTGTGACCACTGTTATTTTATTATAATATGATATAGGACCAGTTAGGTTTGTTATGTTTAGTCGGACCTGAGGGGATGGGCCGGGGGGCCATCTCCTCATTGCACAGGTCCGGCGGACGAGGGGAGGTAGCTGGTGTGTACCCAGTCCGCCTCTCTATAGGTAGGAGCCCGGCGGCTCTCCAAGGTTGATTACCATTGTAGGATCGCTTGCCGCCCCAAATATTACGGTACACCGTGGGGTTTTAGGCCGTGCGAGTCGGACATAACCCACCCTCCCCATGGTGGCGTATCCATAAGGGATTTCCCCACGTTCATACGCTTTGGGTTTTTGTGCAATTACTTAGTCTGGCCATAAATACTATTACAATAAAAAATAAACAAAATATTACATTTGAATTTGGAATCTGTCATTTTTATATGATTATTCATTGAATTTTCTCGTTTTGGCGCCAATAAATAGTACAATATTTTGCGATATTAGAATGGAGTGGGATGGTAAAGAGAACCGAATCGCTGTGATTGCATTACACAAAGTATGGAGCCAAATGTAATATTTAAAACTCTCCATACGCATGGTATTAGTAAAATGTTTGTGTACCGGGCTATTAATAAAAGCCGAAAGCAAAAGATTTTATCTCGGGAGACGAAGATAGCACCTAGAACCATGCCGCGTATTTTAAAAGATGACTTAGGACATGTAGCCTATAGTAGACGTACTGGTCATTTCTTAACTGATAATTTTAAAAAGAATAGGGTGGTCAAATAGAAACAACTACTGAAGCAGTACGCAAAGGGAGGTCACAGAAAAAATTTGTTTACGGATGAGATAATTTTTACAATTGAGCAATATTTTACCAAACAAAATGACCGTATTTATGCTCAAAACTCTAAGGAAGCTTCCCAATTAGTCGACAGAGTGCAACGTAGGCACTATTCGACTTCAGTGATGGTTTGGTGGGGTATTAGCTATGAAGCTAGAAGACTGAGACATACTTTTGTGAGAAAGGTATCAAAACATCGGGACAAGTGTATCAAGATACCATTCTTGAGAAGGTAGTGAAGCTCCTTAACAACATTGAATGGTCCTTCTAGCAAGAATCGGCACCGGGTCATAAAGCTCGGTCTACGCAGTCTTGGTTGGAAACGAACGTTTCGGACTTCATCAGAGCTGAAGACTGGCCGTCATCTAGTCCCGATCTTAATCCCCTGGATTATGATTTATGGTCAGTTTTAGAGAGTACGGCTTGCTCTAAACGCCATGATAATTTGGAGCCCCTAAAACAATCCGTAAGATTGGCAGAGAGTGTGTGCTTCTATTGATAATTGGCCTCAAAGGACTGTATTGCAGCCAATGGAGACCCCTTCGAATAAGCGTTTTTTTATGTTAAATTATTTTATATTTATGTATTAAACTAATACACTGTAAAAGTAATAAATGTTATTTGCAATAGAATTTTTTTTTTCTTTGTTTCAGTATTTATGGCAAGGCTAGGTATTTGTGTCTCTTTATATCTTGTATTACTATTAGTTTATTTAATTGAATCTTGTAATAAAATATTCATCGTTACTTATTATCGTTATATTGGTGTTTATTTCTAAATAACTTTGTACAAAAAACACTAAGTATGATATGGTATGGTAAATCAGAGTATGGTATGGAGCAACGTAGGTATAGTCATTTCTTTCTTTTTAGTTGAAGCAAAGAAGATAAAATTAATTTTAAAAAATGTTAGTCATCTTTATATGTAAAGAACTAATCAAAATCAAAAACGCTTTATTCACTTTAGGCCCTAAGACGGCACTTATGAACGTCAAAACTACCATCGATTCGGAAAACAACTTAGTCATCGAGAAGAACTGGCAAGAAACTTGATCTGGTTTATCTTTTTAACAAATATATGTAATATTTAGGATACATTAATATGACTTATATGGATTTATCAAAAACTGTTGACCGAATTTTCAGAATTATCTGATATGTATCGAAACATACTGTCTATTCAGATAAAATATATACGAGTACAGAGCTTAAGATAAAGTAAAATAAACATTGCTAGTAAATACATATTTACTCAAAGAAAAGAAAGAAGTATTTCTCAAGGGAATCGTACATATCATTTATATAGATAATCTATATCATTCATATAGATAATACTAATGCGATTAATTGGGATATGACAACAAAGTATTATTTTTATCCAATTTTTCTATTAAATTTGAATTTGAATAGCTGGATATGTGTGTAGTGTTGGATTTAGAGCATTGCCTGATCATCATAGCTTATTGAGCGGCATCTTGATCTAAAGTTATTAAAAACAAACAACTTTAATTAAAATCGAATGAAACATTAAATTTAAATTTAAACACTTCTGTAATAAACATTGGTTCAAAGTGTGTAGCTGTGTTTCGATCATTCATTTGTTTTGGAACTTTACAAAGACGATCTTTTATTGAGTTGTTCTAGGAAGGAGACGGATTTAAAGAAGACTATAAAGAGAGAGATGACAATATTAAAACTGATGTGTTTGTATAACTCGAACGGATAAGGTTAGGAATGTGTATATCAGAGAAAGTTTGAAAAGAGCACTCCGGTGACAGAAAAGTTGAAGAGTAATAAATTAGTATGGGCACGTCATGAGGAATCGATAGTAATATTATAAAGGTATAGAGTTTGCTTGCTTGAACGCGCTAATCTTAGGTACTACTAGTGCTGGTGCGGCGGGCCACAAGTCGAGGGGTTCCACAGGGGTCGGCCTTGGGGCCGCTCCTGTGGAACATGGGCTACGACTGGGTGCTCCGCGTGCTCCCATACGGAGCACGCCTCATCTGTTACGCGGACTAGGGGGGGGGGAATGGAAGGAAGTGGAGCGCCTGGCCACGATGGCCACAACCCTCGTGGTCGGGCGCATAAGGAGGTTGGGCCTTAGGGTGGCCCTCGAGAAGACCGAGGCCCTACTCTTTCATGGGCCTCGGTGGGGGCCACCTCCTGGGGCTCACATTGTGGTGGAGGGAGCCCGGATCAGGGTGGGGACCCAGATGAAATATCTGGGCCTCACCCTGGACGGGCGCTGGCGGTTCGAGCCCCACTTTGCGGGGCTCGGACCGCGAATTTCTGGGGCGGGGGTGGCACTCGGCCGGTTACTCCCCAACGTGGGGGGGCCGGGCGCCGGGTGCCGCCGACTCTACATGGGAGTCGTGCGGGCGATGGCCGCCTACGGGGCACCAGTCTGGGCTGATGCCCTCGGTGCCGCCAACGTGCGTGCGCTCCGCAATGCGCAGCGCACGGTGGCACTGAGGGCAATCCGGGCGTACCGGACGGTGTCCTCGGCGGCGGCCTTCACGCTCGCCGGCTCCCTGCCCTGGGAGCTGGAGGCAGGAGTTCTCGCCGCCGTGTACGAGTTCACGGCGGCGAGGAAACGAAGGGGGGAGCCTCCGGCTCCCAGGGAGGTAGAGGCGGAGAGACGGCGTCTCAGGGGGGACGCCGTCGAAAGGTGGCAGCAGGACCTGGCGGACGAGCGATTCGGGCGGTTCACAGTGGACGCCGTCCGCCCGGTCCTGCGGGAGTGGACTGCCAGGGAGTGGGGCTCCCTGACGTTCCGACTGGTGCAGGTACTCACCGGACACGGTTGTTTCGGGTGGTACCTGCACCGGATCGCACGCAGGGAGCCGACGGCCGCCTGCCACGAGTGCGGCGCTGAGGAAGATACCGCGCAGCACACGCTGTCTGAGTGTGCTGCGTGGGGGGAGCAGCGCCGCATCCTGGCGGCGGCCGTGGGAACGGACTTATCGCTGCCGAGCGTGGTTTCGGCCATGCTCGGCAGCGAACAGGCTTGGCGAGCGATGGCCTCCTTCTGCGAGGAGGTCATCTCGCAGAAGGAGGAGGCGGAGAGGGCCCGCGAGGCAGACCCTCAAAGTGGCCGTCTCCGCCAAAGGAGGACAGGCAGGAGGAGAAGGCGCTTCGCCCAACTCCTCCTGCCACCGTAGCCGGACCTGAGGGGATGGGCCGGGGGGCCCATCTCCACATTGCACGGGTCCGGCGGACGAGGGAGGGCAACCGGTGTGTACCCGGTCTGTCCTTCTATAGGTAGGAGCCCGGCGGTCACCTTCCGCCGGGCGGACCGTGGGGGCGGCTCTACAAGGTTGATTAGCTTGAACGATCCCTTGCCGCCCCCACAAAACGGTCTGTCGGTACACCGTGGGGTTTTAGTCCGTGCGACTCGGACATAACCCACCCTCTCCCCCGGGAGGGTGGCGTATCCATAAGGGATTTCCCCACGTTAAAAAAAAAAAAAAAACTATTGCAATTTGTTATGTTCCTAATTCTTTCAGTGTTAGGTAGCTTATTTATCGAGGAAGGCTATAATACACTATATATCATCACGCCAAGACCAATAGAAGCGGAGCACCAATGAAGAATGTATCAAAATCGAGGTTTTTTTCCTTTTGAGAGCTTCCGCTGCGTGTCAGCGTTAGCCCAAAGTAACTATTCCATCCGGATGAAGTCGCGGGCAGAAGCTAGTTATTCATATAACTAGAAATTGTTAAGTATGAAGGGGGAAATATATATGAGTAGAAGGAAACTGACGAAGGTTATATATGGGCAGTGTGAAAAATAATATGCGTATAAAAGGTGTAAATACTGAAATGACATTTGACAGAAGAAAGTTGAAGAGGAAACCTAGACGGGTCGAGGATAATAGACGGGTCGAGGATAACATGATGGTGATGGCAGAATTTAAAGTTAAAAAATACCTGATTTATTATAAAGCTGAAAAATAACAAGTTATGTATTGTAAAATCATAATTTGTATGTAAAATCTATTTTTAAATTATTTTTTATTTGCACGAACTTTTTTTACTAAACCATGAAATTTATAATTTACGATGTCGTGAAATAAAAATAAAGTTAAAAACATGATCCACCATTTTGAGATCTGAATCTTAAAAAATCAGCCGTGGGCTTAACGTAGCGTGTGCACCGATACTGATAATATGAGAAATGACCAGTTTATAAAAACAATTATTACTGTACGTACTATGAATGTGTAGATTATTTTATCAGTGTGAAAAAGTTTCGCCATAATTACTGATAGCTCATTTAAATTGTGCAATTCTAAATACTTGTAAATGAGTCGTCTAGTAGATTAACAATTTTAAGTCTTTACAATTAACATAGATATATTAGGCGTGTTATTGTATTTCTGTGTGATAGTTGTAACCCTTATTTTAACCGACTTCAAAAAAAGGAGGACGTTATCAATTCGACTGTTTTTTTTAAAATGTTTGTTACCTCATAACTTTGGACTGGGTGAACCGATTTTGATTATTCTTTTTTTATTTAAAAGCTGGTACTTCCCGTGTGGTCCCATTTCAATTTGGTCCAGTTCCGACAACGGCATCCAGTGCAAAACCGTATAAATTTAAATTTGCATTAAGTATGTACACGACAAATAGACGAATAACTCAATATCACGCTAACCGATTTCGATGATTCATTTTTTATTGGAAAGGATGTACTTCAAGGGTAGTTTGATGAAAGTTTGGTTAGGTTCTGATTATGGGATCCGTGACAAAGTAAGTAAACTTTCAAGAAACCATCCTACTCCTTTCTTAAGGGCCGGCAACGCATCTGTGTTTCCTCTCGTGTCGCAATTGTCCATGAGCGGCCGTGATCACTTACCATCAGGTGATCCACTTGTTCGTTTGCCAGCTATGACATAAAAAAAAATAAAAAAAATTGTGTGGTGAAGTGAAGTGAAGTGGATGGAACATAATACCCCAATAAGGGGGCAATCATCCGAAAACATTGAAATTATCGCAAGACACTTTTAATATTATTACTCGACAAAGGAAGCAACAATCTGGAAGATTGGTTGCCAAAAATAAAGTAGAAAAGAAAAGTATAGACTGTTAGAACTCCATTACTTAGTGATTACAAGTAGCTAAACGATAAAATATATATCAGGATAATTAAATGTTTTATTACATTATTTTATTCATGAAGATATCACAAATCTTTAAATAAATGTACGTTTAATTAAATTTAAAGGATATGAGAAGTGGTATCCGCAGCTTCGCTCACGTATGTTATTATTATTTCTTCTATTTATGACAATAAATAGTAGATTTATAGCAAAATAGATATTGTGTAAATATTCTTCGTATTCAAATAACTGCAGATACCAATTGCCTTGGTAATGGGCTGAACGATATAGAATGCAATGTTATCGATTAAAAAACAGTTGGGTGTGACGATTTCCGTGCTTATGTCTAATTTATGAATGTGGTGCAAAAATAGAAAAAACATTAATTGAATGAAATGTTTATACCCGGTTAGCACCAAAATGCAGTGATGCCGGCTTGAGGCACTTTCAGGATGACCCGAGATCCGGCTATTATGCTCACAGTACGTGGTTCTAATACAAACAGTTTTGCATACAAGCATGGAACTTGGACTCGATATTGTTCATAATTAAAATATCAGAAATGCAATTTAATGAACTTTTCAATAAACACGTTGATGATTCAGAACTTTTGAATCGATTTAACATTAATATGCCTTCCAGAGTACCTAGATATCCAGTCTTTTTATTTGGTCACAAAAGCTACAGAACCAATTTAGGACATTTTCCCATCGTTCCCAGGCTATCACGTCAATATATCGACCACACGTTAAAAAGATCACACGATAGATTTATTTAGAAATACACTATTTCATTTCAAATCTAAAATTAGTTTTTCATTTAATTAATTTCATCATAATTTTTTCCCCTTAATTTTTAAGATAACATTATCAAATTGTTTTATTTTATTTTCTTCTTTCTTTTTCATCTTTTCATAATTGTATCTTCTACTTTTATTGTCTTCCGCATCGTATTTTATGTTGATAAATGCTGTAATCAACTTTAATTAGTCACATAAATAATTGTAAGTATCTGCACGTATGTTTTAGCTTCTTTTTTATGTGAGTGTTGTCGATTCTTTACGATAAATAAATAAATAAACCGGAGTATTCGGTGAAGAAAAACATAATGATGAAATCTTATCATGGTGGTAGAGATTTTTCTAATGTTCGCTTTAGTAACTACTTATATTTACAATCTAAATATATAAAAAATCCGGTGTCATGATGTTTGTCCACGATGAATTCCGAAACTACACAACCGATCTTCATGAACGTTGGCACCTATTATAATTTGGTCCAATTTGAGATATGGGATAATTTATATTTCGATTAACGGTCGTAATATTTGTTATTACAAATTAAATTATAGTCAATGTTGATTATTTTTATGAATTGTATAAAAATAAACTATTTCGTTCTTACTACGCTCGAGTTGGATATACTCGTATATCACTAAACACCTATGAATGTGTTCGGACAGCTGTTGGAGATTTATCTCTAGGCATATTGTGCTACCTATCTTGGTGCTAACATCCCGTAGGTTTTATTTAATAAATGATATTAAATCAAAAATCATTTCTATAAACAAAACGTTATTAAATTGTTGAAGCCGTATATATGAAGCATGTTACGCGTTAACCGCAATTATGTACGAGTAATTGAACGAACAATTAATTAGAGTGTTTGATATTATTTTGCTCTCAGCGTGTTTGTAAAGTATGGTTGATAGAAATTGGCTTTTAAAATGACTAGGGTACGACTTAAATTGAATCCTGAACGGGGTTTCTATGGAAACTGCACAATGTTACCGAGCGCGGACTTCATTATACATTGTGATGCGACATAACTAGGTAGTTAGTAAAGTTTAATTGGATGTTACCTGTAGTTTTAGTATTATTATATTTAGACAAGACATAACGAATCTATATTTTATAAAGGAGTAAGTATTTTTGCTGTGAAGAACATTGGCGAGTGATCCCAACGTCAGGATGGCCGAGCGGTCTAAGGCGCTGCGTTCAGGTCGCAGTCCACTTCTGTGGGCGTGGGTTCGAATCCCACTTCTGACATACTTTTGGAACATCGTCTATATGTGCTATTATTGTCAATACAGCTATTCATTTTATATAAGTTCAGTTCCTATATTCATGAACCAATGTGACATAAATACGCATCAATCGACTGTTATCTGTTTTTTTAGTATAGTCTGTTTTGTTTGAGCCATAAAGAAATGACGAATAGATTAGTTTAATGTTACTGAGCCACCGTCCTTATACTCTTGGAAAATAGTGTTTTTTTTGTGGCACTCGATGTTAATATCCAGAGGAAAGCTAAATGTTTGTTTATACTCACACATGGCTATTTGATTCCAAACTAAGCATAGATTACAAGACATTATTACAGATAGCAAACGTAACAACCACGCCGCACTTTTGTAACATTTCTTACAAGCGTTTCTTCATTTTATATTTTTTATGGAGTGTAGAGGTCAGGAGAACCATCTCTGTGTATGAAAAAGTATCCGTCAAAATGAGTTAAATTGGAGTGGCGCTACAGTAGCAACAGGGTTCATTATAGCTCAATCATAGCACCAAGTTTTATAAAAATAAACACTCAAAAATCACTTAACGTTATTGTTAAAGTTCACAAAAATTCTATCACATTCCACGTTTTCTTACAGCACTTATTTTAGGTTATACTTCGGTTAATTACAAAGTTATTTCGGAATATCCATAACCTATATCTACGCTAGCGCCATTTTGGGAGTTTTAAAACTATTATTTAGTGCTTAGAGATGGACACTTTTTCAACATCTCCTCCATACGAGATAATTCTCCTTACCTCTAACCTCCATAATATTTATCACATTTCACGACAGAGAAAGGCACCCATATGAGAGTCCTTTCAGTTAATATTGGGTATAATTTATTGCAAACATTACACCCACGAAATATATAAAATAGAAACAATTAAAATGTATATGTAAAAGGATTCTCCTTTAGTAACTTTTTAGAAGTTACGGATAATTGAGTTTGTTTGTCATATTATAATATAAAAAATGAGTTCGTGTAACCGTCACAAGCGATTGAAGTAAAACTTCTTTGGCGTTATAAGAGATGACGATTAAGTTAAAAATAAATACATCATATGAGAATTTAAAAAGGCATTTATTGATAATGTAAGATTAGTAATATATATATTTATTATCGTCTGCCACTATACATTTTGAAACAATAATTTAATTAAATACTTAAAATATGATATGATTGGTTTATGATTACTAAAATGAGTATTTAATTTATAATAAAGAGTTCCTAATAATATTTCCTGATAATGAAGACAGAGGCACTACAGATAATGAAGCTTTGATTTCATTTGTTACTTACTTATATTGAAACCAGACGGCAGCACGGTCGCGCGCCTATATATATAATTAATTCTATTGTATGATTTTTATTATTATTTAATTTAATATTTAAAAAAAAATGATTGATTTGTTTTCAAACTATTTATTGACAAAATCAAAAATATTTAAAAACCGGATGGTACAGAAACGTGGTGCCTTATTGCCGTAACGGACTTTCGTTGCATTGTCGCCTAGTTACCTTGTAGTCGCACCTAAAGAAGTTTTACTTCAAAACTTAGAATCACTTTATTATGGGACAAAAAATAAATGCAGAGCAATTATCTACATCAGAGATTCCCAGTCTTTTTTTCTCATAGTCCACTTTCAAAATTTAGCTAGTTTTGGTGAACCCCCTGGAGCTACATTTCTACCATATATATTTATTTTATGTCATAGGTGGCAAACGAACATAATAGGTTGGTCACCTTATGTTAAGTGATCACCACCGTCCATGGACACTAACCACACCAGAGGAGTCGCAAGTGCGTTGCCACTCTTTGGGGGGGAAGGGTTAGGGGAGGGAGAGGGAGAGAGAGAGGAGAGGTGAGGGGAGGTGGGCCTCCGGCGCTCTCACTGACCGAACGAAACGCAACAATGCAATCACTGTTACTTCTCAATACTCATGCTCAATACTCAACGAAAAATGTGAAGATTAGATCTGGTTATGGTTTTTTTTTGTGTTATATTTATTCAAATATATAATTATTGCACTATTAATATATTATTGTTTTCATATTATATTGTAATAGGTAAAGTAAAGCGAACATTTTAGTTCTTCACTATAAAGGCAGATAAATTTTCGTGGACCCGCTTGCGAATTGTGTACTCCCATTTTATGTCACGCCGCTGTAGACCCCCGTCGAGTTTCCTGGGGGTCCACCTGGAATACTTTGCGAACTAAAGATCTACATTATGGAAAAAAACGTCGTGTTTGGAAATTGAAACTGGACCTTTGGGGCCACAGTTTACCTATATCTATAATTTCATTGCAAAATCTTTAATATACTATTAATTTACCAGTATTCAAAGTACAATACAGAGTTGTTATTATATAAAATGGTAACTCACGTAGTTTCTTGAAGTTTTTGAAGGCGACTATCACTTTCCACATAGTCCGGAACTAAATATGATTGTCGAACGGCGTAAAATAATTCTCGATTAAATATATCAAATGAAAAAGGATGTACGTAGCGATGTACATATAAGCTAAAATTTGGACGACCATGGCGCTTCCGAAATTAAAATAAACAATTAAATAAATTCACTGTTATAATCGAAGCATATAGAATATTCTCGAATCACAGTATAGTGAAATAGTAATCTATAACGTGGGCCACGTAGAAAAGCATGCACGTCGCTATGTACATGAATACTAAGATTTGGAGCAGCATGGTTCGACTGGGGCTCGCGTCCGACTGATGTTTCAAGACTAGGAAGCCAATCAAGGTGAATGTTAATACCATTTCGCTACGAAACCTTCAACTTGTAGGTATTTATGTCCTATGTTACGTGGCTTACTAATTGGGGATTTGCTTATATATATGTTCACGCTAATATTGGCGAAGGTTTATTGCTGAACATTTTTTTTTTCAACTGGCAGTGCAGTAGCATTTTCCTGTGGTCACTATTTTATTTCCATCCCAATTTTATTCAGTATAATATCTATAGTAGTGGATATCTAATTTATTGTGTACATATATTCCATATAGTAAAGTGGATAGTTACTAAAACTATAAGAAGATTTTTAGTCAACTAGAAATTTATATTTCAAGCTTTTATTAAAAAAACGTTTCCAAACAGCAATTCCTTTCGTGTTAGTTCATTGATCTAATATTTTGTTAAACTTGCACAGGGCAAGAAATTGATTAACAGATTGGAATAAGCAATAATTGATTCAGATTCCAAAAGCATTAGTTAATTGTGCTATTTAATGCGAATCTTGTACTGTATTTGAAACGCTATTTGCTAAGCAGATGTGCTGAGCAGAAAAGAGAACAATAAAAATATATAAAAATCCTTTTACCAAACTTAATTACAAAAATGGAATGACTATATTTTAACACTATTCTTTTTTATCTCTAAGCCCCTGGACTGTCGAAAACATAATGTTGGCAGCATAAGCTTAAAAAAATACCTGATTTATTACAAAACTTCGAAAAATAACAAATTATTTATTGTAAAATCATATTTTTTACCTTCTATATATAATTATCCGTATCTATTCTATATCTTCTATATCTATATAACTGAAAACAAAAATGCAATTTTTAAAATTTTTGTCGGTCTGTCTGTTTCTTAGGTAATATCCGAAACGGCTGGACCGATTTTGACAGGAATTTCACTGGCAAACAGCTGACATTAAAGCGGGTTACTTAGGCTACTCTAAATTAGACTAGCTATTAACCGCGGCTTCGTCTGCAATGCTATCTCCAAAACGGTTGTACCGATTTTCACGGAACTTGTACCAGCAGATGGCGGACATCATAGCAAGTAATATAGTCTATTTTAATTTAGATTAGATGTAAACCGTGGCTTCGCCCGCAGTACTATCTCCAAAACGGTTTGTCCGATCTTCACGAAACTTTCACTGGCAGATAGCTAACCTTATAAAAAGTAATTCAAGCTATTTTAGTTTATACTAGCTGTTAACCGTGGCTTCACCTGTAGTTCTATCTCCAAAACGGTCCAACCAATCTTCACGAACCTTACACTGGCAACAGCTAGTATAAACTAAAATAGCTTGAATTACTTTTTATAAGGTCAGCTATCTGCCAGTGAAAGTTTCGTGAAGATTGGTCGAACCGTTTTGGAGATAGCACTACAGGTGAAGCCACGGTTAACAGCTAGTATAAACTAAAATAGCTTGAATTACTTTTTATAAGGTCAGCTATCTGCCAGTGAAAGTTTCGTGAAGATCTTTCGACTTTCATATACTTCTTGTTTAGAAATTACGTTTAATTCGGTGGAGAATAAATATAATAAATATTATGATGAAATTTAAATTTTAAACACAACAACAACAACGATTTATGGTTCCCGCGTAGAAAATTTTAGAACTGTTTTTTTGTTACTGTAGCACGGCAAAATTACTGCCCTATGCTTGATGGTAAGGACAGTACAATCCAAGAACAATGGCGACCACCGAGTGACACACTATCTAACGCCGGTCGCCGCTGTCATGAGGGCCTGCGAAAAGCTGGATATGCACAGGCCGTCCCGAAACGCGACCAGCAGAAGCGAATCACTATGACGGGCTTTGTCGCCAATATACATGGTGGTTGCGAAAAATTGACTGAGTGCCTTAAGCGCTCGCCTTAGTAGTCCGGTGAAGCTGTTAAGACCTTGCTAGGTCAATAGCATAGTCAGTTCGAAAAAAAAAAACATGGTGGTTGCGACCCAGTCAGGTAGTAAAAAACCCTACCACCCCACTTTCGCCATTGCATCGTTCGTTATTCAGCAGGGTGCACCACGCGCAGGTGTGATTGGCTTGGGTGTCTTAAGTCTTATTATTGTGTTTGGGATTAAAACATAATAGTTCAAGATTCGAGAGTGATTAGACAAAACTTATTTTTACATATGTGAAATCTTACGTTCTACACACGCTTGCGAATTCACAGAGTTGAGTCTGTGACAAATGTTACCATGCGAGAGAGTTAAGTAAATATAAAAATTACTTTACTTAAACTTGTATCATTATAATTAATAATAACTTTAATGATACAGAGGTCTTCCTAATAAGATTTTAGATCATTACGTATTACGTAAAGAGTTCCATAATACAATTTCTTGCGGAGCAGACAACGTTTATCTTTTTGTATAGTGATAAAATCTTAATTATAATAATGGTAATGTATATTAAATGTAATGTAAATATTTATAATAATATTTTAAGTTATTGTTTCATTAGTTCCTTATACAGTGTAAGTGAGCACTGGGGTAGTTAGGTGGTGGGTTAAGCTTCCAAATTTGTTACTGATAACAAACCTCATTTGGCACGCTGTTAGTATTTATTTATCTAATATACACGTTACATGTTACTTTTAGTGGCGTGCACTTCGTACTCACAACTGTCTTTAAAGAGCATTTCTATAATTGTACACAGTCTCACAATTTTATAATTCTTTAATACGACTTAAAAAAACACGTGCGTACCTGCTAAACAGCTAGTTTAAAATATATTTCTAAATTATTTATTTATTTGTACGAACTTTTTTACTAAACCTTGAAGCTTACAATTTACGATGTCGTGAAATTAAAAAATAAAAACATGATCCGCCATTTTGATATCTGGATCTTAAAATATCAGCCGAGGGGTTAGTCATTCGCATATATGTACCTTCTATCTCTAGAGTTGTCACGTTGTGAAAATTTTATTTTTCTGTATTCATTATTTTACGGGAGAAGTACTAGCTCACGAATTTAACCAATACTATCGCTGTACTATAATCTGTATTTACGAATGTTAAGTAGCAGATGAGTACGTACGCGCATTGATTTATTTATGAGGCTTATATAAAACGCTTCAACTTAGAGCAAATTCCTTCATATATCTTTTATACACATAATAAAAACGTAAATTTAACGTGTCTGTGCTTTTTAGATTTTTGTGAAAATAATGCTACAGGTGCCTAGGAATAAGTAATAAAATACATGTCAATCATTTTCAAAAATGCCCGTCTGTTTGTTTGGAGACGCTTAACTGTTAAGATACTGCGTTCACGATAAAACCTTACCAAGAAAATCATAAAGCATATCTTTGAGTAACATTTCGTCTTTATTTCATTAAAATCGGTCCCATTTAATAAAAGATATTGTAATTTAAAGACGACGCGAATGAAGTACGAGAGAAAATTAGATAAGTAAATGAACTTTACACATTTGGATTATTTTAATAATACCTGTTTTTTTAAATAAGTTTCTACACAGGTGACGTTGCGTGTATAGCTAGTTTAATGTATAATAGGTAAGCTAGTCTCTTTAAAGAGAGTGTATGATAGCCCTAAGCACGTATCGTATAAGCGTAATAGTGGTTACCCAGTTTCCCACGCATCGTGATAGCATATCATACTTGTGAGAAGCGCCACTAACGAGTGCTTTACTATTGCCATAGCTTATAGTGACATTTTATGCTCCCCTCTATACACTTTTGTTCCATTTACTCCGAAAAAAAAAAGTAAAACTAACAAAATATCACACCCTCTCGTGCCGCCTTTAATGCTTTAGCGGACAAACACTAGTCGCACTTTGCACGTAGGCTAAGTGCGAAATGACGCAGTGTAGCACATGATCCATGGAAAAATGTCTTTTGGACCTGAACTAGATAATATGAAAAACCGTTACGATAACATAATATTAATATTTTATTATCTATAGTAATATTATAAAGCTTAATATTTTGAATGGTTTTTTGTTTGTTTGAACGCGCTAATGTCCTCTACTATTAGACAAATTTCAATTTGTCTTATGTATTTCATGAATGATTTATTAACGAAGGTTATATTGTGACGTCTGGAAATGACGCCCCTCTCTGTGCATCCACTAATAACGAATGTAACTATTTATGTTTTGTAAAAATATATAACATGAAGAGATAAACCAGATCGAGTTTGTTGCGGGTTCTACTCGATTACTGGGTTGTTTTCTGAACCGGTGGTAGCTTTGACATTCATAAGCGCCTTCTCCGGTAACTAAATTGAATAAAGGATATTTTGATTTTGATTTATAAGTTATCAAACTTCATACTACAACCATTAGGAGCTCTGTAATTACCATACATAATGTAGTCTAGAAAGCACGACAATAGTGCAGACGGGGTGTGCGGCGCGGCCTGGTATTTAGGTGTGTAAATCTTATAGTAAAAACTGCGAAGCGAAATTGTCTATCGCGGCTATCTATAGAATGGTTATATTTTATTTTACATCTCATAATGACTTTGGCTATTTCACAGTTGATAATAAGTAGGATTACAAATTTATTAGTGATTCGTATTTATCTTTGAATTACGATGACAAACTTTGAGCCCAGTGATGTACTTGCTGATGAAATCAAATGCAAGTTAATGAAATATTATTCGGAATTAAACAACAGTTATTGAAGTTATAATATTTAAGTATCGATTTGCAAATAAGCATAAAATACTCATAAAGCAACAATCATAAGTAAATCATACCTGTCATATATAATGTTTAGTTGGCTTTTGGGTCTAACGCATGAAGAAGCCGAAGAACTACTATCATTTACATAATTAGTTTACTTGCAATTGTTTCTTGCTAAACTACTAATATTATCAAACCACACTTAAATTCTATACATGCATATCACTCAACGTGACATTAACTCACGCTTGCTTAGCAGCATTTCATTATTAGATAAGCTATTTTTACATTGTTGCATATTACGATTTATGTGTTAATTTTTTCAAACAAAAAGCTTGGTGTTGTCCGGCGGTGAGTGTTAGTGGCTGTAACACAGTTATTAACTACAGCAGTCACTAATGCTCATGTAATTATAATTTTGCTAGTAATTCGGCTAGCTAATATAATATAATAATAGTAATATAGTTATAATTATCATTCTAACATTTCTCTGTAAAATTGTATATGTATAACTCTGTAAAATTGTATATGTATTGTATATGTAAATGTGACAAATATGATCTGTGTGGTGATGTGTGTGTGTGTGTAGTGGTGTTATCACCCACCCCCTGTGCCGCTGCATCATATTCAAAAGACGAGACTACAACACGACCGGAACATTGATATTAGCGCCACCGTATTAGAGAGACACATTGACACTAGCGCCACCATATTACAGATACATAAATAAGAATTATTATTATTATATAGATTTGAATAAGACCTAAATAAGAATTGATATCATTATATAGAATTGAATCATTAGTTTGATCATTATGAATAAATAGTATATTCTTTGACTTCATAGTTCGGCCACAAAAGGCAAGATGTCGCGGATCTACATGTCGAAACAGATTAGTAAACACATTAGAGATACATAAATAAGGATAATTATATAAAATTGTTGTATAGCTTAAATAACATTAATTTGTTCATACTTTATTAGTTTTGTGTTACTTACATTATTTTGTGGAATTATGTGTAAATAGTAATCGCTTTGACTTGCATAGATCGACCTTTAAAATTCATTATTATGTACGAAGTATTGTAAGGCGAAGCTCTGCCCAAATAAATAGTGACAGTATCTACGAAGTGATTATTGGCAACCCTTTTTTTTTTTTTTAACGTGGAGAAATCCCTTATGGATACGCCACCCTCCCGGGGGAGAGGGTGGGTTATGTCCAAGTCGCACGGACTAAAACCCCACGGTGTACCGACATACCGTTTTGTGGGGGCGGCAAGGGATCGTTCAGGCTAATCAACCTTGTAGAGCCGCCCCGGAAGGTGACCGCCGGGCTCCTACCTATAGAGGGACAGACCGGGTACACACCGGCTGCCCACCCTCGTCCGCCGGACCCGTGCAATGAGGAGATGGGCCCCCCGGCCCATCCCCTCAGGTCCGGCTACGGTGGCAGGAGGAGTTGGGCGAAGCGCCTTCTCCTCCTGCCTGTCCATATAAAGATAAATCTAACCTAACCTAATTGCACTTCATTACTATCATATATGTAGCTGCGGTGGCGTTAATACATAAGTAACGGGTTATCCTTAGCTCTAAACTATACAATATATAATGCTATTGTCATTTAACTTTTATAAGATAATATTGTGTATATTTCATTGTCTTTGCTTAAGTAAACTCTGAAGCGTTTTACTTACCATATGTCTGGAGGCTAATTCGAAGAAACCGTACAAAACTACAGCGTAGTGCGACACCAGGTAGAGGTTGCACCACGTCGGTAACTGAACGTCGTACTTTTCTCTATTTTCCACCTGGAGAAAGATATTTTCATGATAAGCAGGAAATATAATGCGTGAAACGTTTTATGCGTGCAATCCTAAAACCTACATTTCATTGGCAGTTCCCGTATTCAAAGCTCGGAAAATATCAAAGAACTAGTTTTTGCTCACGGTTTTCTAGATGAGTTTACCCTACGTTCTTCTCTATATCCCTGACGATGTGTATGCCCAAATTCAAGATGGCCGGCTGAGTAGTTACGACGTGAATGCGTAACAGACAAACACAATTTCGCTTATATAATATTTGCTAGGATATTGTGAAGCTCGCGTGTCTTGTAATTACTAAGTTAGGGTATAAATAAAATCTTGTGAGCGAATCAGAACGCGTGAGAAATATCCTTGCAGTAAGAACATATGTTGCCTGCTTCGGTTGTCTGTGGTATATACCTCTGTAGTATAGATAATTGGTTGGCTTCTCTCTAAAATATATTTATCCAACATATATCCAACGATATTTAGAAATGCGTATTATTTGAAACGCGAATATTTGCTACGCAAAGTAATTTGGAGTCGATGATATACCGATAATCACCACCGTTATGCGATCCCATAAACAGTAAAATTGTAAATGTCAGTTAAAAAATAGTTTTTAAAGGAATAATAGTGTTAGGTTTTATAAAGAATTCCCAAAGCACATTACCGATTTGCCGGATAGTAAGTTCAAGCACCAAGTCAATCGGTTTTTAATGTCTAAAGGCTATTATTATAGGGTGGATCAATATGTGAACGATGGTGACGTCTGGAAATGAGGATTATTTTTTTTATGTCAAAGGGAGGCATACGAACAGGTGGGTCACCTGATGTTAAGTGATTACCACCGTTCATAGAAACTAGCAACACCAGGGAAGCCCGGCCTGTCTTTGAGGGAGGGGGAGTGGGGATAGGAAGATGGGAAATGGGGAGGGGGAAAGGAGTAAGGCCTCCGGCGCTCTCACTAACCGAACGAAACGCAACAATGCTAGCACTGTTACTTCACGTCGGTGTTCTGTGAGAAGGTGGTAGTACCCCGGGCGAGCCGACTCATTCATGCTGAAAC
>MU158718.1:542196-560372 GCA_015888305.1 Antheraea pernyi
CTTAGGCGCCACTGTTGGGGCCTTCGCAGCCTTCTTTCGGCCCACTACAGTGACCCAGCCGGAGCCAGAAGCCGCCACCGCAGGAGCCGGCAGCTCGGCCCAAGACAACCTCAGTGGGGCAGAGCTTTCCAGAGCAGTTGGATGCGCTTCTTGAGACCTCCCTGCAGCCTTTGCTGGCACCGCGTTGCCCTCCTTCCTCTTTCTGTCCGCAGCCAAAGAAGGGCGAACGGACACCTCAGGGGGAAGGCGACTCTCCAGGCTCTCCAGGCGTGCGTTCAGCATGTTGCTGAAGGACGTCTGGAGAGATCGCTCGAGGCGCGAAACGGCTCCGGCGAGAACTTCTTCCCATTGGTTAGTGGGAGGCTCCATCGGTGCAGGTGCAGGGGGTGGAGGCATCCGCCTCTTGGCGTTTGCCTCCTTCCGCCAAGCCAAGACATCCGCCTTTAAGACCTCGACTTGGCGGCGGAGGTTCTCAGTCTCTCTTTGGAGCTTCCTTGTTTCCTCCGCTTCTGTGCGGTCGGCAAGAGACTCAACCACCTCCTGAATGGTCTTTACGGCTGCCTTCAACGCCTTGATACGGGGACCCTTCAGGTTCTTGGACGTCTCCATGATAGATGCTAGCTTGTCACCAGCCAGAACCTTTAATCTTTGTGCGTCCAGCACGTCCACATCAATTGGAGATTCCACCTCCATCTCCACCTCCGAGCTGGCCGCAGACCCGGCATTGGAATTGTTATTGGCAACCCTGACTGCATCGACTCTATACGTGATTAATGTAACAAAGAACATTTGTTTACGAACTTTTTGAAGTTCAGACACGTCGTGGTACCACCGCATCTACTACTTTCAAGTTGTAAATATGTCGCGACACACCAGGCGGTGTGTTCCGGCACACGCACTTGAAAGCCAGTACCCTCTAGGTTTGGCGTGTGCACCTCCTTAGACCAAATCGTCATTTAATATCAGATAAGATTATGGTCAAACGCTAAAACTTAAGTATAAAAAAAGAACTAAAGTACACACTATTTCCTACATCTCTATCTAATTTTAAAGTATTTATTACAATGTATATTTAATAACCAAATACAAATATAGTTGCACGACTATTTGCCAGACTGTCTAGCAGCAGTTATTCATAAACTTGTGTTATTTCATCGTATACTTTGTAATATTGGTAGCACTCTACTTAATAAATTGACTATTGTGCACAAGTAAAGTGGATTAGTAATAATAACAAGGAATATCTATTCTGAGATGTAACAAAAAGTCTCTAGAAAGTTCTAACAAGAGGATATATTGCTAGGACAGTGAACGCACCAGAAGACTTTAGCTTTGTGTTAAAAATAATTATATCTTTCTAATTCCAACAATATTTTTCAAATAAAACTACTTATGGCACGGTAGGGAAAAATTTACGTTACGCATTACACATAACGTAAGTATGTATTTCGTTTATGTGTAAGTATATATAAGTGTTTGCCTGGGTCACGTAGTATACAAGAATTAGTAAATGTATAGTCCAGTAATTATACTATGGGACTTCGTATAGTATATAGATTATGAGCATTCTCATATATATAAATAATTTAATACGTATAAGCTAAAAAAATATTACTTCCCCCACGTGTAGACACTGATGCAATGTTTTTTTTAATAAAGTGCATTAGTTACTAAAAAATAGAAACATGTCTGCAGTTCTATATCATATCTGTAACTGGAATGCTTGTAATGAGTATTGAGTATTATTGCGTATTGTAGATTGGCTTAAGTTTTAGTACATGTTGCTAAGAGACTTGAATGTGTCGCGGGACTACTGCTATTTAAGCTAAAACACGTTTATTTCGCTGTCGAACTTTAAAATAATACTACCATATTCAGTGTCGCGTTTTTATCATTGATTAGTAATTCCTTGCGGTTTCGACGGTATTTACTTTTTTTACCTTCCAGTCGGATGGCTTGCCAACTTTATTACTTCGTTCCATCTTAGCGTACATTCTGACCTATACTTTGTATTAATGGATTTAAATAAACGATCTCTTGAACCCCATAATATTAGTATCCTTATTTAATAACTTTAATATTATACTTGCGAATGTAAGTTTGTTTATTACGCTTTCAAGGACTGTCTAAAACCATAAAGGTTTAAGCTCCGTACAAACGAATGTAGACCTCAAGAGGCGCAGGTGAACAGACCTTTCGCAGCATAAGCTTAAAAAATACCTGATGTATTATAAAGCTGAAAAATAACAAATTACGTATTGTAAACTCAAAATTGTTACGTAAAATGTATTTTTTAATATTTTTTTATTTATACGAATTTTTTTTACTAAACTTTGAAATTTACAATTTACGATGTCGTGAAATTAATGATATAGTCAAAAACATGATCCGCCATTTTATGATTTGAGTCTTAAAAAGTCAGCCGAGGGGTTAACTAGTTCCGCCGTAAAAATGGCCTGCGGGCGGCGGACACGGGCACGTCCGTCGCTCTGGCAGAACTACAGCACAGGCCCGTGTGGTTGAGGCGCATTGTGCCGATGCGCCTCCCACGATCGTCGGGGGGGGCAACTCTCGCCCTCCCCTGAGGGGTCTACGATTCTGACCCCTCAACCACGACGAGGCCCCTGATGAGGGGCCGACACCTGCTGGGGAGTAGACGTAGTGCCAGTTCGGCAGCTCCTGCTCCCCGGCCTATAGGTGATTGAAGGCACCATGGGGTTTTAGTCCGTGCAAGTCGGACATACCCCACCCTCAGCTGCCCGGCTAGGGTGGGAAACCGTAGGGATTTCCCCATGTTAAGAAAAATGAAAAAAATAGGGGTTAACTAGTTGACAGCGGTACAGAAAAGAACAGGATATCTTTCATCCCGAAAAGTACTGTAATCAGGTTAAATCTACATAAATCCGAGTGACGCCACGGGCAATAACTAGATAACAAATAAATGCCTTCAGCGCCGGTGATCGTGAATGGCATTAAAATTATATTTTTAACGCGTTTTCAAACAGTGGTTATTCTGAAATCACTTTAATAATTTGTCCATGTATTCTTAAGAAAGTGTGTAAATGTAACTACAGAAAGACAGAAATAGATTCTAAATTCGGAATTATTGTTATGAAGTTGAATAGTCACTTTCATAATTTATTGTTTGACGATGAAGGATTCATTGAAATTTAATATTACAAATAGAAAACTTTGCTATATTAGACAATAAAGAAGTTTCGTTAATTAATGTTTAGGTATTTGAAGTTATATTTACACTTTAAAAATAACAGGAACATTGTGACGAGGGAGTTGCTAAATAATTTTAAATAATAGATTTTTTTAAGTGAAAACTTCTTTAGCCGCTTTGAGCAATTTTTGATAAGAGAAAAACATGGGTTCGCGTCACCAATCATCTCGACATGTTAGTAAACGTCAACGACATGCTCGTCACGTGTTGCGCTTGCGTCACACTAGCGGCGCGTTGTATAGCGTCCTGTGTACATGTAATATTAATATTTTATATTGAGTTTGTACAGCCCATTGTATGTTTGATTAATTAATAAACTGTATAAATGTTATATAATTATTGTTCGGAGTGCCAATACATGTGAAAACCAGACTAATGTCAGTAATTTCTGTTTACAAACTAGGAAAATTTGATTTATAAAGTCAAAAAACAAAGTTATTTTATTATGTTGAGTTTTCACTTCTGTCGGCAGTACTTCGACTGTAGACAATTTAAAATTAATGAAACAGGACATTAATTATAGACAAGAATGATATTTTTAACCAAACCTAATGTGAGTCAGGATGGCCGAGCGGTCTAAGGCGCTGCGTTCAGGTCGCAGTCCACTTCTGTGGGCGTGGGTTCGAATCCCACTTCTGACATACGAATTATTTTGCAAATTAAAATGTATATACGCACTAAAATTACCCATAAGAACAAACAATCCTGTTTATATGTTGAACGTAAATTGATATAATAATAATTTTACCCAATTACGTAATATATATGCCGGATAGGTAGCTATATAACTATGTACATAGTACCTGTGTAACTAGACCCGATTATCATGCTCAAGGTGATAAATCTGTCAAAATAATTATTTTTTAGTTTGCCGCATTTCGAGATCAGTCCTTGATATACCGAGAAACTAAGAAGCTTGTAGGCTGGCATATCAGCGATGACTGTCGATTGATCGCCGATTTCTTGGTGGTCACCGTTATTCTTATATTAAACTAAAGTTCTACACTGATATTAAAGGCACTAAATCAAACTTTACCTACACTTATACCGTCAAAATCCAACTAAACTAGATTGTTCACTCCGCATTTTTACAAACAACAGGAAGCAATGCTATCGGAGAACGTAAATCCCAAATCTTAGCTAATTTTTATATTGGCTCTCTGAAAACGAAATGGTAGAATTGTCAGCCAAAAAAATAAATATCGCACTCACTTCTTGTCCGTCCGTCGAGAATCGTGGATTCGGGTACTGCGAGCTGATCGTTGCTCAACTGGTGCAAAGGTAGTTCCACAGTGTCCGGGGAGCCGCCGGGCCAGGCCATTGTCTACAGCACATCACTTCACAACAACTAATATTATCTCTAACACACACTACACTTTTGATATGCACGTTACGCAGCGAAAACGACAGTCAACTTTTTTTAATAGAATAAATGCGTTAAAGATCGTTTGATATAATAGAAAGCACCTATCAAAACTACTCATTAAATATGTAATCAAGAAAATAATTTTAAATACATTAAGTACGTAGTTCATTAAGAACTATGATTTACATATTTGCCTTGATGATTCCAATTTCCGAGAAATTTAGAAAGTGATTCCAAAGTCGCAACTCAGTTCACTGCTAATTAATAACAAAATTAATTTCACAGTGGCGTAATAATATGTTGTAAGGAACATTGATACCTAATTCATTAAAAAAATTGGTCGGCGCATTTTATACTGATGGTTATAGAAAAGAGGTCGACAAACCGCGGCTTGCGAGCCGCATGCGGCTCTTTCAGTCGTTAGTTGCGGATCTTTCATAAAGTGTTTAGTGTATACACGGAATATTATCTATTAACTGCTTTGTAAAAAACGAGTAAACATTTTTGTATGCAACAATAGCACGGCTAGGCGCTCGCAAAAATGACATATTGAGCAAAGGCAAGCTCGAGAGTGTACTTTTGATCCTAATCTATACATATAATACGAATATACATCTAATGTGTCTGTACTTTTTAGATTTATGTGAAAAAAAATTGTTGCAGGTGTCTAGGATTAAGTAATAAAATATATTTCAATCATTTTTATAAATGTCTGTCTGTCTATTTGTTTGAACATGCATCACTGCAAAAGTACTGCGTTCGTGATAAAACCTCATCAAGAAAATCATAAAGCATACGGTGGTAGAGACACGCTGAAACTATTACTGGTGTCAGCATGAATGGGTCGGCTCGTCCGGGGTAGTACCACCCTCTCATACAAAACCGACGTGAAGTAACAGTGCTTGCATTGTTGCGTTTCGTTTGGTCAGTGAGAGCGCCGGAGGCCCACCTCCCCTCCCCTCTCCTCTCCCTCTCCCTCCCCTAACCCTTCCCCCCAAGGGTGGCAACGCACTTGCGACTCCTCTGGTGTTGTTAGTGTTTATGGACGGTGGTGATCACTTAACATCAGGTGACCCACCTGTTCGTTTGCCACATATGACATAAAAAAAAGCATATCCTCGAGTAACATTTAGTCTTGGTTTCATTAAAATCGGTTCATTCTATCAAACATATTGTAATGTTAATGATGACGCGCCTTAGGTACGAGAGAAAAGTAGATACGTATATGAACCTAATATGAATATATTAGATAATTTTTTTAGTCTTTCTTTTACATTAAGTTCCACGCGGACGGAGTCGCGGGCACAGCTAGTTATTTCAATATAAATATATCATATAAAGCAAAGCCTAAGGCTCTTTGAATAAATTTCAGTGTTGTATTGTTTATATTTGTCTCTTTTAGGTCTAAATGAATGAAATTAGTACAGAAGTTCCCTTCATAAGGTGAGGGGTAAAAAATGATTGAAATTTCATCTCCCCAGAAGAGTTTAATATGTTTAAATCCCGTCGGGTACACTGCTAGACTTTGAATGAAATTCCGGTGTGCATTTGTTCGTAAATCTTCCGCTCCAATACCGTTTAATCATTTATGAGAACATTTTTGAAATTTGAAGAAGACTTCGCTTAGTGCGTTATGAAAGATATTTGAAAGTGGATTTTTAGCTTGAAAACGTTTCTTACGGCGGTGTAATACACCATGAAGTTAGTGGGTAAACAATTTTGAAATCTAAACTGTTATAATAAATGTGAATGTGCGTTTGTTTGTTCAGTTAATATAGGGGCCTGTGTATATCTAATATTGATATTTTTTATTGAGATTGTGGAGCCCACCATATGTTTGATGAATTTATAAGCTGTATAAAAAAAAATATTCGGAGTGTCAATAGGTGTGAAAAGGAGACTAATAATAAAAATTACAATTTATAAATTATGAATTTTAAATAAATACGCACTATTATTAATTTAAACATTTAAAAGAGCTCAGTTTAAATCCCTTTGTTTTGAGTTTTCACTTCTGTCGGCAGTCCTTATGACTGCCTCGACTTTTTTTTCTTTGAGATCACTTGAATAGTTCCTAACGATATTTGGATCGGGAAAGTGGTGATGTTGGTGTGATTTATTTAAATACACAACCAATTTTTTTTCAAATAATTGTCACAAAAAAACGAAACTAATTTTCAGACAGCCTGCATGTGTACATGTTTTATAATTCTCTTGCTCAAAGGGACTAAGAAAAAACGATTTCAAATTAAAATAACATGAGACATACCAGATAACGCGAACGTTTGTTACGTAGCTTAGGGATCATAAAGACATAAGAATGCAAGCGAAGTCACAAGTATTAGCTACTTTTTAACAAACCTTATATAAGTAAAATACCTATCTTAGTATTAATCCTTACTAATGTTATACACGTGAACATGAGTTTGTCTGTTTGATACAATCGATGTTTTCACGGCCTAAATCATCGTGAAGTTCCACACAGTTTATTAGGGGCATCAAAAAGAACGTAGTTTACCTTTCATCCAAATAAAATGTACTATTTCCAAGAAATAGATAAAAACTACGTTAACACGAGCGAAGCCAAGAGTAAAAGTTAGTACAATATAATTCGAGATAATCTTATAAAAAATGGGAATATGTTGTGGCCGAATTTGCACCTACAGTTGCAAGTCATCTTATCTCATCAGTACACTCTGAAACTTTACTGAATCCCAACAAGACTTCCAAGGTTAAGGTTTTCTAGAACTTCCGATGTGATTCGAATATTCGAAGATTCTATGGTCTTCCAAGCAACACCATACTTTATGCTCCTCATAGACCTGTGTACCGAAGCTTCGACTATTTGACGTACTATAATTAATGACAAAATTATTATTTAAACGCAGATTAAGCGTTCCCACACCTGTGTCATTCCTATTACTCCAAATAAAAGTTCGCTAAACTGGTAAAAACCGCTGGTCCAGTTATCTTGATACGTCAATCATCACGCAACCCGATATTTCGTATTATTATTGTTATATTAAAGAGGGCAATGCAGGTATTAGTCCTCTATCATTGCGACCAGTATGGTGTATTGTGATCGTCCGAAATTTCTAAACCTCCTTGCCTAGTCCTATAATATTTGTATACTGCAGGATTTTTTTTGCCAAGAGCACTTGTACGTCATCCGGAAGTAATACGTGCTTTTCCTGAAACCGGTTGCATGTAGGCTTCAAAAGGGTCAGGTTCGATAGTTCGTAACGCATTACGATAATGTCTTCCCACACCTGAATTTATTGCAACCGTAGACAAAACTCCGTGGTTACACACAGGTATGGAAGACACATTATAAAAGTTATTCACAATTATGTAATACAAGTAAAACGTAATAAAAAAGAATTGTAAAATATTTAAAAGCTACGTGTTTCGATTATTTTCCGCATGCATGTTTAATTGCTTTGAGTTTCCAGTAAATTGAGTTCAATGAAATCGAATACAGGAATTCTGGAAATGTAGTAAAATGTAAAGTAAAAAAAGTAAGCAATGTAAAGTAAGTAAATGTAAAGTAAGCAATTATTCACTTAAATGTAACATGAGTTTTGTTTTTTAAATATCGACCACGACCACTTTAACGACCTATAAATCTAGAGATTACTGAGAGAGCAAGATTAATTAAAGCAGTGTTAACAGGTAGCGTTCTCACTTTTCAATAATTTTTCAAATGACAAATATATATATATACGGATGCTATCACATGCAGTGGACTTTTATGCGTTTTCTCATGTCTTTAAAGTAAAAAAAAAATTACTGGTAGCCACTTAAACCCCTGAATCTTCGGCTTCATTATTTTTTACTCCGTACATCCTCCAATACATTTTGGCCTCCAGAATGTCCCCTTGAATTCTAAAAAAAAGCAGAATTTAAAGGGAAACTCCTTGATCAGTCATTAGTGATGGCAAACTTCTCTGCAAATACATACTAATAAGTAAATAATCGTACTTGAGAGTCATTTTTAGGTATAGGTTTATGGGTATAACGTGGTACTATATATGCTCAAATAATTGCTTAACATTAGATGAGATGGCAGTCAAATGTTCAGAGATAAATACAGAAAGCGCACTTTTAACCAAGAAAGTAAATAAATTCTTTAACATAAAAATAAGAAAGAATGCAAAAATATTTGATGTTTTCATAAGATATGATGAATATAATCTCAATTTAGTTCCATATTTTATAACCCGCTGTTTAATATTGAACCCGTTTAGTGAAATATGTTCGAGACGCGTTGTGAAATACATAGAAGCGTGGAATATTCGAATCTTTGTCTAAAATTAATATTTGTAGAACAAATTATGTAAATCGTGTGAATTTTGTAGGTTTGAACAGTAGGCAGCGTCCCCTTGGATAACTACTGTAACATACTTATGCTTGACTATGAATATATAATAATACTCAAAATTAAAGATCGATTGATAATGTACGTTCTATGAACGGACCATATGCGCGCCCGCTTTTGCGAAGTGATTCTTCCAAATCATCAGAAAGGTACTATTATACTGCACCATACATGATTTCTTCTTCTTCTTCTTCTTACCCTTATCCCACATCCTTACATGATTTGTTATTCTTAAATGACATGAACAAAATTCGAGAAAAAGATTTAAAGATTTACAAGTATGTGTAGTTTGGGTTTTTGCAGTTCATTTTTATTAACCAACAAACATCTAGAGACAAGTAGGTATGTTATTACGTCGATTCATTTAATATGATAATTTTAAGTTTTAACAGAGATATTGTCTGCATGAGGCACATAAAAGTAAAAGATATCATAACCATAAAGTCTCCTATAAGCTGTAATGACCACCGGTTAATGTATTACAACGATAGATGACACTAGTTGACACCTTAGCAATAGACATTGATTTAATGATTAACAGTGGATATTGGGAAAAAAGAGACAAAGTTTATGAGCGTTGGAAGAGACGTGTAAAATGGGGTTAATAGCTTTGTACACTATGATAAGAACAAAGTAAGCCTGAAATCATGACAGCTTTAACAACGGATGTATTAGTGGACCATATTCGACACGGGGTAAGCTATATTAATTAATTAAATTTAATTAAAAGTATAGCGTCAAAAACAATATAGCTTTAATATAATTAATGTTCATGAATTTCATTGCAGTTTACCGAAACGACCTTAAGATCTAGCTAGTTCCCTATGTGATAAAGGAGTATGTTGAGTGACACACCAACGGTTTAATTTTCGGGATATTTGGAGCTGTTTGCTCTGCGTTGGTACATGGACCGAGGATTAGTGTTCACTGGGGCCATGAAGGTCTGCAGCACTCGTAGTCCGGTGAAGCTGTTAAGACCTTGCTTGGACAATAGCGTAGTCAGTTCGAAAAAAAAGTCTGCTGCACTTAAACTCTTTAAGCTAATCTTCTCTGAAGACGACCTCGCATCATTGCATACTTGACATGAGATCTGAAGAATTGCTGGTAATAATAATGGTATTTTGATATGATTGTATAGCAGTGAAATTAATTTATAACGTTACTGTTATTTCACAGGCGTGTAAATCACGATATGCTATATTTTTAAGAGTCGTTTATTTTTGCAGTGGTCGGATTTATTTCCTACTGCTTTCATATATTTACGATGAATGACTACCTCTTTCAGCTATCACGTCTGAAGCCTAGCTTTGAGTTTAAAAAGTTACATACACAAGAAATTACCACATTACAAAAAAAATCGAGATGTAACTGTAACAATAATAAAATCATATGATTGTGAGCATATGGCCTGTACCAGGTGAAGGGTTAAACAGTCGCAGTCTTCTAGGATATGACACTTTTGGTCATATTTAATATATAAAATAATAATATCAAAACAAATACTAATAAACAACAAAGAAAACCTAAGTTAAAGTTTGTTCTAAGACTTTCAAAAGTATAGCTACAAATCTAGGTGCAATGACTGGCGCCGAAAGCTGTAAGGAGCGACCCGGAGTTAATAACTTTCGATAATAAACCCTTTTGTTTTGTTCATGGTTCGAAAAATTATCCTTATTATTTGGTCTTTCGCTTTCACTTAAGTCGACGGCGATTATTGACACTGTGCTTTAACATAGACGAGTAGAGGTTTGAGTATAATTTTTGTATTTTTCTAGATAATTAGGTCAAATATTAAGCACCTATTTTTTTAATTGATTTAAATCGAGAATCAAGTGCAGTGTATCATCCATAAATATTGCTACTGTCTTAACATTCAGCCTGTATATATATGAATTTCGTAAATTATATCCTATTGAAATTAAATTGTATTCGTATCATTTATAGCAGCAGGGGTTAGAATTCGTTATTTAATAAATATAACATAACAGGTTATTTTTCATGTGATGAGAAAAATAGCAGTGATGCATGAAACATTCTCGCCAATTTCTGACATAATATTTCACCCGTATATTTATAATTTACTTTGAAATTGTACAAAGATATCTTCAAACGTAAATTCTTATAACCGAAAGCTGATGCCCCAATTCACATGAATGATATGCCAGTAAATG
The DNA here is from genome assembly GCA_015888305.1 of Antheraea pernyi. Classification (NCBI taxonomy): domain Eukaryota; kingdom Metazoa; phylum Arthropoda; class Insecta; order Lepidoptera; family Saturniidae; genus Antheraea; species Antheraea pernyi. Next base: position 553,341 of record MU158718.1, read on the forward strand.
GAACTAAGCAAACAAAAGTTAAAACGAAGTACCAAGATAAGATTGCGCACTTAAAACTACTTACGACGAAGGTATAAAAAAAAGATACGCAAGTGTAACACAAATTGTATTGGATAAGTAACACGGAGTAAGCGCTATTTGTTCTCGAACCAGAACAGCCTTTAATTACGTCCTGGGTTACAGTTACAAATAGATACATTTACGTCTCTTTTTACGACTGAATTGTTAAGCGCTATTTTTACGTAAAAAGCAACATTCCTAATTTTTTAGCTTGATTCTTGCTCCGACTTACAATGAAGGTTGTTTAAGGAACCTGCTTACCAAAATTGACATATTATTTCTGTGTATTTTTATTATTGTACTAACTTTTACCCGCAACTTCGTTTGTGATATTGAGGTAGTTAATAATTTTAAGAGGTGGTAATTTAGGATAGGTAGGTATTTTATAATAATTATAAAAGTATTTTATTTATTTAAAAATCGTTCTTTTATAATTAAATTAGAATCATTATGTACATTTTTTATTATATTATTTATGAAAGTAGGAGATATAACTAAATAACGTTGTGTATAAAAAACATATTACCGACGTCTGTCCGCGTTCGGGATGCCCACTTGTTGACCACGTACGTCCCACCCCCCTACCTCAAGCACCACCGCGCTTCGTGCATCCGTGCGCACGCGGCCCGCTAGATAGAAGAATTTCGAATCCGATACTTTAAACTCTGAGTAGGATATCGCCAATAATAATTATTAAAAATTAATAACCTAACTACAAAATTTCATTTACCTACATTGTAAATACGAAAACCTTTTATACCTACAAAATTTACACCCCTCTTTTATCCCCTTAGGGTTTGAATACACAAAAAGGTATATCGGCAATAATCATTATTAGGAACTTATAACCTAAATACAACATTTTATTGAAATAACTTTGAAAATCAGAGAACTTTCGCACTAACGTTGCCCCCCCCCCCCCTTTTGAACCCCTTAAGGGTTGGTTTTGGAAAAAATATTTTACACGTTCATGACTTACAAGTATTTTTCAAAAATTAATTCTTTCGTGTATGTTTCTATGCTATTTATAAACAAAAAATAATAACTTCGTTCAATGTCGGTATTCGCTAGTATACGAATAATACAAGCACTATTAAAATATTGGTGTTTATTACACCTTTTATAGGAATTCTCTTTGACATATTGCATTTCCGATTCAGTCGGATGTAATCTCCAGTAACGAGTTATGTAGATTCAACGTTTTTTATTTATGAAACAATATGAGAACGCTGCAACGGCAGCGGCGCGGCGTGTCCCAATGGTTATTCATAATATCAATACAGTTGCTATTATATTTTATTTAATACGATGTCTCAATTCGAGGGCCGACTGTCGCTAAAATAATATTTTTTAAATTCATAAAATTTCCGTTTCATTACATGCAGAATGTCATAAAAATATAGTTTAATTTCATTGTAATATTATATGTATCAATTACTAATGTAGAGTTGCAAATAAATTTTACAAACTATTGTACATATCTTGCAGGAATAATAAATGTAACGTAAACTATACACATACACATATATTAACAAATACTAAAACAGTAAATTTTCAAAAAAAAGTATTAACCGACTTCAATATCAATCAAAAACCCATAAGGCACTAAAAAGCGGAAAATAAATAGTTTATCAAAAATAAAACATATGAATATGTGTGCTACCTAGAGATGTATTGGAAGTCGGTGCCAATCAAACCGAAAATCATATCATCTACAGGTACAAAGTTTAAGTCCACTCTCGCGTCTCTGTAATACAAAAATTTTGGTTGGTACCGACTTCCAGTACATCTCTAGGTAGCACACATATTCATATGTTTTATTTAATTTGGTTAATTTGATAAACTATTTATTTTCCGCTTTTTAGTGCCTTATGGGTTTTTGATTGATATTGAAGTCGGTTAATACTTTTTTTTGAAAATTTACTTTATTTTTCCATTTTTAGTGTACATAAATATATTTTACTAGCAGTGTCCGCGAACTCCGTTCCGCCTTAAGTATATTAAAATATGCGCATTTTTGCGGTATGGTATCTATCGGTATGGTATGCGATATGGTTTCAATTGGTTGTACAATAAGTAACGTTTGGTACGAACGCAACCTTTTCAGTAATCCGCGATAGTTTCTACCACCAACTCGGCTACCATCGCTTCACACATTATACACCTTAAGTAATGTAATTACAATGCTTGCGTCATGTTGCAACACAGCAACGAACATAAGCACAATAGACTCCTAAGAATTGAAGAATTTTTTTTATAATATTGGTGGCAAACGAACATACGGGTCACCTGATGGTAAGTGATCACGGCCGCCCATGGACAATTGCGACACGAGTGGAAACACAGATGCGTTGCCGGCCCTTAAGAAAGGAGTAGGCTCGTTTCTTGAAAGTTTTCTTACTTTATCACGGATCCCATAATCAGAATCTAACCAAACTCTCATCAAACTACCCTTGAAGTACATCCTTTTCAATAAAAAATGAATCATCGAAATCGGTTAGCGTAATATTGAGTTATTCGTCTATTTGTCGTGTACATACTTAATGCAAATTTAAAACTTATACGGTTTTGCACTGGATGCCGTTGTCGGAACTGTACCAAATTGAAATGGGACCACACTGGAAGTACCAGATTTCAAATAAAAAAAGAATAATCAAAATCGGTTCACCCAGTCCAAAGTTACGAGGTAACAAACATAAAAAAAATACAGACGAATTGATAACCTCCTCCTTTTTTTGAAGTCGGTTAAAAAATAATATATATTTCGGACAGCAGTTGAGAGCAGTCACCTTAAGATAAAATGCGTCACATTATCACAAGTGTGTTAATTTTTCACAGATACACTGTCACACGTCGTTTTAATTATTAAGTCACGGTTGAAATGTAACCCCGAAAACATTATAATAAACAATACAATAGAGACGACGACCACAAACCGCGGCTGCGAACGACTGAAGATATTTCTAAAGATTATCTGATAAGGGCAAAATAAAGTTAAGTACAGACGAGAAGAAAAGTAAATTCACTTTTTTTTCCTTTTCAAAAATGTTTATAAAAACGAAAATAATAATTGTTGGTAATTGAAGAGTAAGTTAACGTGACGATATTTAATATACATTTTTATAATAATATGAACTGAAAAAAATATATAGCGTGTATCAGGGTGTACATGTGGAAGAAGTGAAATTTCTTTGGCTTATATGTATTAAATTATATATATATATGAAAATGCTCATACAATATACAACCTCATACACTTATAAAAACTAACACATACACAAATACCTATGTACTTTACGTCTAAAGCGTAACGAAAAATGTTCCTTACCGTGACAAAATAAGTTTTACTTTAAAAATATACATATCATCCTTCTTAAACAATTCATTTTATACTGCCTCTCGGGTATTGAATTTTTTTCCCGCCAAGGAGTTATCCAAATTCTGGAAAAATTAGTGGTCTGTCTGGTGAGTAGGGCGGATGATAGAGAACTTCCAACCCCAGTTCTTGCAAATTGGAGACCGTCTGCTGTGCAGTATGAGGTCGCGCGTTGTCGTGCAGGAGCAGCGGAGACGAGCGATTGATCAATTCTGGTTGGTGATGTGCCAGCTTCTCCATCATTGTGTTCAGTTCTTCACAGTACACATCTGCAGTAATGCTCCCCGGTTTGGTAAGAAGCTGTGATGAATCACACCGGCGCTAGACCACCAAACAGTGACCATCACTTTTCTAGGGGTAAGTTTTCGTTTTTCGTTTTACCGTATCCATGATGACAAAAAATATTGAAATGCGATGAAAATGTAACACTAATCAATAAACAAATGACTACTTTGGAAAAAAAAATCCATGTTTTTATAATAAAATTAATTTGAAATTAGAATTCTTAGCCAAACAAAAATTATTTTGATTTGAAATGGCCAGTACTGCAGAACGGCAATTTCATAGGTAAAGACCTATTATTAGTGTCATGTGTTTGTATTTAATCTATGGTCACTTGTCATGGCTACTGACACACGCAATAAAGTTACATGAATATTCCTTCATTCAAGTGTATTATTAAATACGGCCGACCAACGAAAAACATCACAATTAGATGTACACAGGCTGGTACTACGAGTAGCTGGTCTGACGCAAGCCGCGCAAGCACGATACGGTCGGTCTTGCTAACTAGTATGTCATGATGAAAAATCAGAAGTTTATCTCCTGCTAAAAAAATAACTAAATAAGTTGTCACTTCAGAAATACCAGTCGTAAGAAGCTGTTGTTTCTTAGAGTTGTGTCTCGCGCGACATATACACCCTTTGCGCTAGAAATAATTATAGCGTTGGTAATACCACAGTTAAACCTTGCAGATGCTCTACTCAATTAAAAAACAAGTATATTACAACGGATAATTAATTAAGCTCGCTGCTACGTTGACGTAATACTATGTGTAGTTATGGGTGTGCACCCCGGAGTAGGCGGTTAAACTTGGGAATGACATAGCCGGACACTCCCAACGTTTGCGAAGGCCGTACCTGCGATTGAATTAAACGAGCACAGCTTTATTGGGGACACCTTAATGAGTTCCCGACAGGCAACCGATAACAAACTGAAACGGACGTCGCGGACTGTGATTTTATTACGACGGTGGTAAAAGAGTTAGCGTGTTGGCATTATAAATAACATCTATTTGCCGTAGCGACATCTATTAGCTACTTTTAAAACTTAATTCCATTACTGGTAGAAAGATCCGTGTATAGAAAACGTAATTATCTATCTTCTATACATATAAGAATAATATAAATTTAACGTGTCTGTACTTTTTAGATTATTTCGAAAGAAAATTGTTGCAGGTGTTTTCTTTAAATTGTAGCACGACAAAGTGTCTGCATTATGTTTGGTGGTAAGCATAGTACAATCTAAAAACAATGGCAACCACCGAGAGACAAACTATCCATCGCCGGTCGCCGCTGTCATGCCGGCCTGCGTAAGTGTCCGTTCACGTTACGCTTGAAGGACCCCATGTCATAGGAATCTATATTTATCTACACTAATATTATAAAGATGAAACGTTGTATTTTTGTATGTTTATAACGAACTAGCGGCCCATCCCGGCTTCGCACGGGTGAACAATTGTTTTAAACATTTGGCTTAAACATATGTGGATTGGCTAAAACTCATCATAGTCTTGAAAATCTTGTACCCACGATCCAACCCAGAATCGAAAATCTTACGGAAAGAAATGCCTTCTGTTCGAGGGTAGATGATTGTGCTAACCTAACAAAATGATAAGATAAAAAAACTACCCGGTGAATTCATCCGTATGTTCTCTCTTTACTTTATCTGCCAAATTAAGTCACAGTGAAGCTAAACACTGGTGAAACACGCCATACTAACACACTATTTTTAAAAAAATGAGCGGATTACTGTGATTATTTGCCAAAAATTTTTTTTATTGATTCCGGTAGTTCTTCAATATTAGGAAGAAGTACTTTTCCAGATGCGCAGCACATACCATTTGCTTCATCACTCCATTTTTTAGCATATCTTTTAGGACAAATCTTATTGATTGTCCCAATTTGGATGTTGTTCTGATGATAATAATCAATTTGTGGATTGTAACTGAATGCCAACCTATTACTATGAGCTAAAATTCTATTGCGCGAATAAGCCGCGCGGTTACCTACGCTATAGATGTGCGCGCCCCTCTCCCGTGACCCCTTTTTCGCCACATAGCCCACACGCACATCAAATCCCGGCGACGACGCTTGCGGCATATTTAGTTTAGATTGACAATTTTAAACTCGTAATATTCTTAGCGTGACTGTATATAGCCTATACCCTCGATAAATGAGCTAACAAACAGTAAAATCATTTTTCAAATCGGACCAGTAATTCCTGAAATTAGCCCGTTCAGGCTACTAAACTCTTCAGCTTCATAATATTACTATAGATGTATATATTACATTCTTAACTGTATTATGCGCAAGTTAACACTTATGGACATATTCAGAGTACCCAAAAATATTAACAAGGTAATGTTTAATATTTAATATTTTTGTTCTATCATTCATAGTTTCCGCAGCGCATGCGATGAAAGTCATTTTATGGCAATATTTTTCATCCAAGGTGAATTACATTATTGAAATTTTAGTGGGGATCCCTATTTTTTTCTAGTAAAAAGTATAACCTATGTTACTCAGGGATAATGTAGCTTTCTAATGACGAGTTCTCGCCGCCGTGTACGAGTTCACGGCGGCGAGGAAACGAAGGGGGGAGCCTCCGGCTCCCAGGGAGGTAGAGGCGGAGAGACGGCGTCTCAGGGGGGACGCCGTCGAAAGGTGGCAGCAGGACCTGGCGGACGAGCGATTCGGGCGGTTCACAGTGGACGCCGTCCGCCCGGTCCTGCGGGCAGTCGGCTCCCTGCGTGCGATCCGGTGCAGGTACCACCCGAAACAACCGTGTCCGGTGAGTACCTGCACCAGTCGGAACGTCAGGGAGCCCCACTCCCTGGCAGTCCACTCCCGCAGGACCGGGCGGACGGAGTCCACTGTGAACCGCCCGAATCGCTCGTCCGCCAGGTCCCGCTGCCCCCTTTCGACGGCGTCCCCCCCTACGGTGGCAGGAGGAGTTGGGCGAAGCGCCTTCTCCTCCTGCCTGTCCTCCTTTGGCGGAGACGGCCACTTTGAGGGTCTGCCTCGCGGGCCCTCTCCGCCTCCTCCTTCTGCGAGATGACCTCTTCGCAGAAGGAGGCCATCGCTCGCCAAGCCTGTTCGCTGCCGAGCATGGCCGAAACCACGCTCGGCAGCGATAAGTCCGGTCCTACCGCCGCCGCCAGAAGGCGGCGCTGCTCCCCCCACGCAGCACACTCAGACAGAGTGTGCTGCGCGGTATCTTCGGCTGCGCCGCACTCGTGGCAGGCGGCGGTCGGCTCCCTGCGTGCGATCCGGTGCAGGTACCACCCGAAACAACCGTGTCCGGTGAGTACCTGC
>MU158718.1:560736-575958 GCA_015888305.1 Antheraea pernyi
TATATATATATAATAAATAAATAACATAAAAAGAAACTCAAAAACGACTTAGACGGATTTCGATAATTCGTTCATCATTAGAAAGCTACATACAAATATGTAAGGGACTTATATACAAAGCCCAAGAATAAAATAACCGATACAGTACCTTGTTATGTAAGCTGCTTATTAAAATGATGTAGCCCGAGGATGTGTATACATTTAAGAAATAAATACATTTTCAAAATAACAAAGGACTCAAGTTAACTTGAGTTTCTCACAAGTTTTATTGTTTCAGTTCTCTGTTTGTTTGTTTTAAACATGGTTTGTTTGTTGATGCAACAACAAGGGACATTTTCAAGATATATATTGTATGATACATGTAATTATAGGTAATATGTGATTTTATGAAACATTTTTAATCTATATACTCTATATATATATGTATAATACCGGTGTCCATGCGTTCGTAACTATTTTTCACCCAAACGATTTCACCGATGCTTGTCAATTTTTTTGAACTTACGAGGTAATATGGATGATTCTTAATCATAGTTAGACCCAGTAGGTGACACTGTTGTCTAGATCTAGATTTTTGTAATTTTCTCATTATTTATTTTTTCTCACATGGATAACGTATTACTTTAAATGTACTGCTTAACATCACTTATTCATATCTTTTTCTATACTTAATATTATAAAGAGGTAATACCTAATATTATAAAGAGGTAAAGTTTGTGAGTTTGTAACCTTGTAGGGGGTAATCTCAGGAAGTACTAAACCGATTTTCTTTTATCAAAATTATTTTACGAATAGAAAGCCACGTTATTTGTGTATGTCATAGGCTATATATCATCACGCTAAGATCAATAGAAGCGGAGCAACAATGAAGAATGTTTTAAAATCGGGGTTTTTTTTGAGAGCTTCCGCTGCGTGTTAGCCCAAAATAAATATTCCACGCGTACGAAGTCGTGGGCAGAAGTTATTAATTAATTATATTATTATTATTATATTATAAAGAGGTAAAGTTTGTGAGGTTGTAGTGGTTGTAAGGAGTTGTATTATATGGAGAGTCGAAGAAAAAATGGTCGAACGAAAATGTTTCTTACGAACGCTGCCTTAACGATGAGAGATATATGATTGTGTTCTAGAAATGAAGTGGGCACGGGTCAGCTAATATTATACATAAAAGGTCATAGGCTACTTTTCATGCAGAAAAATACCAATCCCGTTGACGCGAGCAAAGTTACGGGTAAAAAGTAGTTTAGCCATAATTGTATATCTATGATACAGGTAAGTTGCTCCAAGTAGCTGCATAGTAAACAAATATTAGCTGTCTATTCCCACCGAGTCTTTGTTGGGGGCATTTCACGTAAAGCGGACGACGAAAAAAAGGTGAGGTTCTGAAATTAATTCATATTCAAAACACTTGCACTTCTAGTATTGTAATATATTTACGCAGTTCTATTGTAAGCTCTGTTGATTGGTGTGTATATTGTTTGAAATCTCTTTTCTTATATATTTATATTTGTTTTGTTTAATCCTAAATTTGTGGTTACAGTAGTTATGTCTCTTTAGTATGACCATTCGTGACGTGTTGTGTGTCTGTGTTATTAGTTTGTTCGTTTTAAAATTTGTATTTACATTAATATGACCGACTAAACGTCCGTTTATCATTCATATTAGGCTCCCATCGAAAATCAGCGCTGCAGTACTACTTATTGTATTTCAGATTTTCGCTGAATGGGATCGTCAATTGTTGGATGGTTTTTTTTTGTCTAATTAGTTTGTGTAATTTAATTTAATTGTTTCAACAATAAAGTATTTCTTTATTTCTTTCTAGTAAGTATAAATGATAATATACATTTTTTTCTTATAATGTTTATTCGCTATGTTAAACCATCCCAAAGTATAGTCATACTCGAAATCGAATCGATTTTTTGTACTTTAACCGGAAGATAACGTTTCAAAACAAAATTTGAATACCATGTAAAAAAAAAAAAAAAAAAAAAGGGGTAATATCTGGGGAGTCGGAAAAAAATGGTCGAACGAAAACGTTTCTTACGAACGCTGCCATAGCGATGAGAGATATATGATTGAGTTCTAGAAAAAAGTTGTAGCTTGATAATGACTATAACCGCCCAACGAAGTGAGCACGGGTCAGCTAGTGTAATAATTTGGTCTACGTTTGCCTGCCCTAGTATATCATTACATCTTATAAAAGAAAGTCCTCTACGTCTGTCGGTCTGTCTGTTCGCGATAAACTCATAAACAGCAGAACTGATTTTCATGCGGTTTTCACCAGTAGATATAGTGATTCGTGAGGAAAGTTTAGGTATATAATTTGTCAAGGTTTTCTTTTATCAGGGCGGGACAACGTTTGCCTGGTTCGCTAGTTAGAATATAAATATATGTTGGTATGTATACATATACAAGATTAATAAACTCAGTCACCATGTAACGGGTCTTAATTAAAGTTAGCACATTAAAGTGTTTGTTAATGAAAAAGTTTCTTTATAACTTTCATCTTATTATAACTTGCCACTGGGTTACGCTAGACTTTAATTTATAGTTATTAAGATTTATAATGTTATTTATCATGGTCGCAGTCGCGGATGAATGCTGGTAAAATATATAGGTAAGAATTGTGATAAAAAAAAGATTAAAGTTTAAAGCTATGATGGTTTAGTTAATGCAGATACACAGCGTCGATGGTAGTAGGTTCGAATCCTTGCAATTAAGTCGGAGCGCGCGGTCAAGGTAAACATCGTGACGAAACCATAGCATGGTTGGGCTTTTTCTAAGTCCGCCTGGCGAGATACCAAGAGCTTCAAATTGAAAATTTGTCGCCAAACAGCTGTTGGTGTATTCCGGCAGCTGCACATGAGAGTCAGCATCCTGTAGGCTTAGCGTGCTTACCATAAGACTACATCGCCGTTTAACATTAGATAAGATCCTGGTCAAACGCTAAAACTTATAAAGTACTTATATACATATATATACAAAATATGTTGATGTGTTGCAGCGCCATCTAGTTGCGAGTTATAATTAAATGGATATAGTAAAAATCTTTCTTATAAAGGATCACTCACGTGTGCTTATTTTCACAGTAATCGGTCGTACTGTGTTGATTCTAATTAATCTCATATATATGTTTTAACATTTATTTTTATTTAAAACTAGCTTCTGCTCGCGTGGAATTGTTACTTTATTTTTACTTTACTTTTGGGCTAAAGATAACAGGGACCGGAAGTTCTGAGGAGGAAAAAATCCCCGATTTTGAAACATTCATTATTGGTGCTCCACTCCTATTGGTCTTAACGTGATGATAGCCTTATAGCCTGTCTCAATATATGAGCTATGAAACGCTTAAAGAATTTTTCAAATGCGACCAGTAGTTCCTGAGACAAGCGCGTTCAAGCAAACAAACTCTTCAACTTTATAATATTAGTATAATATATAAGTATAGATAGGTACACTTTGTCAAGGACTTCAATATCATTTGTTTTTACATATTTTTGTATAACTTTAATAGTAATTTACTTACTTTGATAAAACTTGTAACGATTACACGGTAACCAACACCGTTGTACCCGCCGATAACATTTCGCATATACATGTGTATGTAATAATATTTACTTATATATGTTTTAGCGTTAGACCACAATCTCACCTGATGTTCAATCACGATGTGGTCCAAGAGGGTAAACATGTCAAACCTAGAAGGAGTACCTCTCAAGTGCATCTGTCGGAACACACGCTAAGTGCTTCGTCATAGATTTTTAACTTAACAGCGGCATTTAGCTGACGGCGGGCTTAGGAAAAGCCCTACATCATGAGATATGTATTTAATTTTATACATATCAACAGAACTGATAGTAAAATATAATTGACAATAATTTACACAATCAAACTACTAGACTTCGTTCATAGTTTGTACAAAGGTCAGTGCATAAAAAACTCACACACATTCCAATTCAATCGATACCCAGTAAAAAAATACCTTCATATTTTAGTAGGTAACCATAATAATGAGAATCGATTTCAACCCTTACGCGCTTAACTATTTAAATATGTAAGTTGAAGTAAAGTTAGAAATCTGATATGTTCGTTGTACCGCGACGTAGGTTGGTCAGTGGTGGGCGGGCGGCGCGCGCGTCCGCCTTGACTCGCCGCCGCGGACTGTCAGGACTTCCGCGATCTTATCTACATCTCTCTCATATAGAGATACTCGCATATAGAAAAGCTTATGCTTATTTAAAAAGTGACACTATCTAATCATAACTATTGCGTTCGAACTTGGCTTTAAATAATTTCATTATCCTGAAATGCCAGTAAAAGTTACTAATAAATCTGTTGTTGAAAATCCATCAGAATACTCCAGCAGCCACATTGCATAATCAAAAATGCGGAAATCAGATGGTTCGTGGTAAATAAAAATTATTAGTTATAAGTATACATTTAATTCATGTATTTAACCTCCATTTCGGTAGCTTAAAGTAATTTTGTGCTTTATGCTGCTTTAAACATCTCAATGTTGAGTAAATACTTTCTAATTGAGGTTGGAGTTTAAGAATTATATTACTCCTAGTCCATTACCAGTTCCAAATACCAAGAAATGTGTTAAATGTTTCTATATTTTTCAAATTGACAACATAATCAAAATGTTTTTTCAGGTGAATGAATATTTCAGCGATGGTATAACATATTTTTTTAAAGTGAATATATATTTTGATTCGAGTGCTATTTTTTGGCAGGAGATAAACTCATAATTTCGCGTGATGACATGCTAGTAAGCGTGACCGAGAGTATTGCGCTTGCGGCAGACTAGCGACCTGTGTACATGTACCTAATATTTATATTTTGCAACTCATCATAGGTTTGATTGATTAATAAACTTTATAAGAATGTATATAATTATTGTTCCGTGGGCCAATACATGTGAAAACCAGAGTAATGTTAATAATTTCAATATACAAATTATGAAATTTAAATAATTCACACTGTAGTTAATTGAAAAATTCAAAAGAGAACATGATTATTCCATTTTTTTTAGTTTTTACTTCTGTCGGCAGTCCTTATGATTACCTCAACTGTTTTTATTTGTACGTGGTCATATTAAGATCATATCAAGTTCTTAATTAATACGATATTTTTATATAAAATTATAGACTAGTAATTGACCATAATCTTAAATGATAATGTATTGGAAGGTAATACGCTACGCCTAAAAATATAGTTGATTTGTATGTATTACAAGCGGTATGCATTCGCATGTGTTTTTTCGGTAGATTTTTTACTCTATGATTAGGTAAACCCGCGAGAGAAAGTTATGTACAGCTATTAATTTCTCCAAATAGATTTTCTCCAAAGTTCACCCTCATAGTAACATGTTTATGTAATTTGTTTTAACAATGATTATCAATTTGCAATTATAAAATTCAAATCCTTGACGATCTGATACAAAAAGGTATTTCTTAAAATATTTTATAGAATATTTTAGGGCAGACAATTGAAATATGTAAAGGGTTTATTAAGGGTTTATTGTAGAGTTTAGGTTCCTTCAACACTATCGAATCAAATCAAAAACACGTTATTCAATTTAGGCACTTATGAACGTCAAAACTACCACCGGTTCGGAAAACAACCTAGTCATCGAGAAGAACCGGCAAGAAACCCGATCTGGTTTATCTTTTTAACAAATATATATAATATTTAGAATATACTAGGTACATGCCACAAACGTTTTTAATGGATGCACATGCAATGGATGTGATAAGTCAATTCCATTCTATGAATTGTTAGAGCTTTGAAATAATTCATCTTTATACAAATGAAAAGTCTAATATCTTTTTTACTGTTTTATATGTAATATCTGGTGCTCATGACTTTGTCCGCGAAGACTTAAGTTTTAGTTTCATCACAAGTGAAACACAAATTCACATTGACTGTACATGATATGATTAGTGTAAGAGTTAATAAGTCACAGTAATGCTCGAGGGCCAGCTGCACCTAACCAATACACGTAGAATTAGTAAGCTGACCCCTATTTAATATGGTCAACAATTTTATGAGATATAAACTTCCAATCATAAACCATTTCAACAATAATTTCAGTTTTTTTTTCGAATTGATTACGCTATTGACCTAGCAAGGTCTTAACATCTTCACCGGACAACTAAGTCGAGCGCTTAAGGCACTCAGACGATTTTATTTGATAACTAGCTCAAGGGTGCACGGCACACCTCGGCTTGGGCTCTTGCCTGATACATGCAATTCGCATCCTATCTGAGCTAACCTAAAAAAAATTCAGTGAAATCGACTAAAGTTTCTAGAATAGTGCGATTTTTTATTACTTAACTTTTTTGTTTGCGAACCGATTGGAATAAAAAAAAGCCGTTTCTGAAACTACCCTTCACAGACGCAGAGACAATTAATTCTCGGTAGCATAATTCCACCATGTAGATTTTTTAAAACAATATTTTTGTTTATTATTATATTATATGTGTATTAATTGAGGAAGGGTATTGGCTATCCAACATCACGCTATGGTCTTTAGGAATGAAGCAATTATCATATGAAATGTAGATCAGATAGTAAGCAAAGCGAAAATGAACTAACAGTGCGGGCGAGTCGTGTGACGCGACGGACGGAAATAATTTAACGTGACATTTCTCCAGACACAATGTTATCTATGCTCGATATAATAATATCATTTACATATTTTACAATATAAAGTGTTCATTAGTTTTAAGAAGACATTAATATTATATATTGTTTTCATTTTGAATCTATTTACTTAAGCCGTAATTTAATAAGCTTTATTGAATGCAAGCGCTCATGAAATCTATCAAAGCTATCAGAGAAAAGTTGTTTTATAAAACATTAATCGACATCCTATTTTTATGAATTAATATTGTTATCGTGGTACATTTATTATCTAAAGAAATATGGCTTTAAGTGGAAACCCGGTCTGAAAGATTTTGAAGAACAGGTTCAAACAGTAGACTATTGCTGTCACGCTCTGCCTTCTAAACGATTAGATTTAGCGAGAGAGAGAAAACTGCAGCTCGGGCTGATTGTTCTTAAATAAAATAGACGAAATCATGAATACGTATTCCCCTATTTACTTTATTTCAAAACTGAAACGGTATTAGTTAATTTTCCAAAGTTAAAATAAGAAAAATTTTAGCCGTGTCTATTAAAAAAAAAAAAAATATTTGCCATATTTGTTTACACACGTTGGAAAACGGCGTTAAATTGGACAATTTTAAGACATTTGTTCTCAGTTCTTGTAATATTTAATTTATTCAAAAAAATCAAAACACTAGAACATGTGAGTGATCTACATAGATCAAATTTTACTTCTAATGTGTATGATACAAATACTTGCTCTAATTACATTATTCAGGAATAAAACAGGGCAGTACACAATAAACGCTGCCCATTCAAAGTCACTATGATTATATTGCGTGTATGTATAAAATGCTTCTACTTATTACTGTCATATATTATAAAAGATTCTACGTAAAACAGTTATAAAAAGGCGAGGTGATTCCGTGCCAGTTAAAACCCTAGGGATTTTATGTGACCTTATATACATTATGGAGCATAGTAATTATTTAGTTGATAAACTTTTTATGTCTATTCTGTCGCTTTTTTTTTCGAACTGACTATGCTATTGACCTTGCAAGGTCTTAACAGCTTCACTACTAATGCGAGCGCTTAAGGTACTTAACCGATTTTATTTGACAACTAGCTCAAGGGTGCACGGCACACCTCGGCTTGGGCTGTTGTCTGATATGACTATTCTGTCGCATATTGTTATTCTCTTCGGTTATAGTAATATTAAATTAGTATAACAGTTATATACATCATCATCAGCCTATAAGAGACCCACTGCAGGGCCATATGCCTCTTCCCGAAGGAACGTATGGGCATAATCACCACGCCAGCCCACGACGTATTGGTTGGTGATTTCAAACTCTATCCACAGTTCTATGTTTTCGCACATACAGTAATTAGTTATTACAAGAACATTTCTCATGTTTAAGTTTCCTCACGATATTTACCTTCACCGTCAGCCAATAGTGTTACCAATTTAAATTAGTAAAGTTACGCAAACTCTGAAAAATTCGTTGGTAATATACCGGGGTTCGAACCTACGGACATCGGATTGATATTCCACCGGTCAAACCACTATACCACTACGACTTTATTTATGTATATACAACGATATGAACAATTGGAAAATTTCAAATTTTTTTAGCATGCTCCTAGTTTGCCCTATTTAGTTTCGCCGTGTCTCGACCGCGTGAACCATATTCTCCAAGTTTTGTTAAAAAACTGATAAAAATCTACTATTTATCAGTAAATTAATATGTTGTTGAATTTGCATAGCGTAATTGTTTTAAAGTAGTGTAGCTGACAAGTATTTCCGTAATGTAACCACAGATGTGACACGGAAATAGGAATTCGACGAGTACGCTAACTGCTTACGCAAGGTCGCCGCGCGCACCGTTACTCAATCGATATTGTTTCTATGAAACAATATACGTAGTACGCTGACAGTGGATGCAATTAACAATTTCACGTCACTCGCCTATAACACAGGGATATCGGGTCCCCGCTTATAGTAGTCCGGTGAAGCTGTTAAGACCTTGGCAGGTAAATAGCGTAGTCAGGTCGAAAAAAAAGTCTCCACTTTTAAAGGAACTACAAAATACGAGAATAGTTACATTTCTGCGCTACGTTATCACTATGACGTATCAATTGTGTTATATTTTTTGAAACGCATATATTTTTAATTGCGTTTATCACGACGTGTCTTAATGTGTTAGAATATTTCAAAGTTATCACAATTAAAATATAAATTAACAGTAAACAGTTTGCTTTCGAAATGGAAACGGAACGGATTTCGCACAAAGCTTTGACGAGTTCGCTGTTATTCGTTGCAATGACATTTCAATTAACTCAGAAATAGGATGTTACGTTTTATGTTCCTACATTTTATGTATCACAACTGCTTTTCATATGAAAAATAATTTGTCATATGATAATTACACATTTTTATTACTGCTATTTTTAAATTGATATGAATACTAATTTATCTCATAAAAAGAGAAGTATAATTTGTATGTCAGTTTATAGACCGAGGAGCCAAGATGTTGGACTGTTGCAATAATCGAAAATTAATGCAAACACGTTGTGATGATAATCTTATAGTATTGCAAGTTTTCATTTATCACCTGTGAAATAACAGTGATAAAAATATTTAATGTCACTGCTATAAAATAATATTAAAATAGCTATAAGGTACATATGTAGTTTTGTAAAATACTCAAATATTTATAAATAGAAAGAGATTGCGTCAGATTAGCGATGGGTAGTATAAGGGAATGTGTACATGTAATATTGATATTTTCCAGCTCATCATACGTTTACGTTACATTTTATAAAAATGTATATAATTATTGCTCCGAGTGCCGGTAGATCTGAAAACCACACTAACGTGAATAATTTCAATAAACAAATTCTAAAATTTAAATTTTGTCATTCATACTATAATTAATTAAAAAAATAAAAAGAGAATACGGTTATTTAATTGTTTTGAGTTTTCACTTCTGTCGGCAATCCTTATGACTGCCTCGACTATTTTTTTATAAATAATGTAATATTTTTATTAAGACGAGATTATCAATAAAATATAATATAATAGTACTTATATCAATATAATTTTGGGCACTGTTCGTTTTATTTCCTTAATATTAACCTTAAAAATGAATTAATGATGGTCGAATATCGACCCCAAGAAGTTCACTAGTAATAACAAAAAAAACGTTATTATTATTTTATTCTGCTACTCTCGGAAAGTACTAATAGAAAGGTAAGGGGTAACAACCTCCGTTTAGTATAATAATAATATTATTTATTAAAAACGAAGCAAATGACAAAGATAGTTACTTAATCTATGACACTGAATTTAATAACCTATGTATTAAGTACACTAGTATAGTACATATTTATAATATAATACTATATTACGTTAAACACCACCGAAATTACAAAATATAGAACCAAATAACACAAGATTATGAACCAAATATAAAATCTACTACATGACATTCAAATATTTCGCCAATAACTCCGGTCCTCGTATTTTTTCTCTGTTCGGTATTTTTGCAAGGTCTTACCTGGCAACCCTCCTCCTACCCACAAGCAGCCTTTCTTTACAATATACATTAGCTTTGCAGCAGAAATATGTATGTATTTTCGAATAGCTCAATAATTGTAACAAAAGTTATTTGCCCATATTTCAAATTGCATTTGGAATCATTTAAAGAAGAGTTCTTTGAGAATTTAGAAACCATTATTCTAGGTGTTTAATGGTAGGAGCAGGAGGAGGAAGAGCCGACCGCCGTATGCCATCAGTGCGGCGTTGACCCGGACACCGCGCAGCATACTCTGTCTGAGTGTGCTGTGTGGAAGGAGCAACGTCGCACTCTGGCTGCGGCGATAGGGCAAGATCTCTCACTGCCGTCGTCTTGCAGAAGGAGGCGGCGGAGAGGGTCCGTGAGCAAGACCCACAAAGCGGCCGTCTCTGCCAACGAAGGACGGGCAGGAGGAGGCGTCAGTTTGACCGCCTCCTCCCGCTGTAACCGGACCAGGGAAGATGGGTCGGGGGCGCATCTTCCCATTGCACAGCTCTGGCGGACGGAGGAGATGGCCGGAGCGTACACGGCTATCTTCCAACAAGACGGGGCCTGGCGGCGGCGCTTTTGCTGCTGGGCCAACCGCTGGGGCGGCAGGATGAAGTCTATAGAGATCTTGTGCCGCCCCAACTATAGTGAAAGACGTACACCGTGGGGTTTTATCTGTTTATTGGTAACTGATTCCTAAATACAACTACCAAGACAAATTTTGGAATAGTTTTTTTATAAGACTAGCCTGGAGCTTAGTGTGGAGATCAACGTGAGATCTATAACATATTTTAGAAAATTTTGTTATGTTATCAATGAAGCCTAAGAAAAGTTGATTGGTGGTAAAAGATTTATTATTGATGAGGGTGATGATATTAATATTATCAATAATCTGATCATGATCATCTAAACTTAATTATATGGCCTTTTTAGTCAAATTACTTGGTGTAGCATTATTAATTTAATGTAAATCATGTCAGAATGCAGTAATTTTACTTAAACAGCATACAAAAAATACTAAGTAGAAATTTATAACACCGAACAAATTCGCTTTTACTTTGATTTATGGATAACTTGTCTAACCATAAGTGAGTGCGGAAGTCACGGCAGCCGACGCGGACGCGACCGGATAACCGGCTGCCCGCGCCCACGTCCGGTGCCCAACCCTGCACTATCTATGTCATAATTCAACCCCGACACGCTGGCGATATATGCTAGATCTTGAACTTGATAATTATAATATGAAAATGTATTACATCGGTAACGCTCTTTTTAGTAAATACCAACAAGGGGGCGTTCATTAGTTACGTGAGGCGTTTTTGAGATTTTTTAAAATTCCCCTGCCTACACTACTTATTTCACGTGAGAATTTTCAAAATTTATATTTTCGGCATGCGTTGGATTTATTAAAAAACGAAATTCATAAGAACTGCCGACAGTAGTGAAACAATGAAATAACTGTGTTCTCTTTTGAATTTTTAAATTAATTATACTGTGGATTATTTAAATTTCTAATTTATTCTCTCTTTCACATATATTGGCACTCCAAAAAATAATTATATACATTTTTTAAAGTTTATTAATTAATCAAATATATGACAGGCTGCACAATCTCAATACAATATATTAATATTAAATGTACACAGTATAGCGGATACTACGCGTCGCTACTCTGACGCAAGCAAGTTGTCATAACGCGAAATCATAAATTGATATCTAAAATAAAACTATTAAACGTATTTGAGATTGTTCAGATTGTTATCTAACACCACAGCGATAACATTAAATTATACTTAAATGGGAACTACTAAGATAGTATAGAGAAGAATTGTGTTATTTTGAAATAGTCTAGAAACATGGTTTTCTTATATTAATGTGATTATTTTTCACACATCATTTACACGAAAATAAAATTACGTGATACTTACCAAAATCCCCCCTCTCCGTGACGTAAGATTTAGTGAGATTCGGTTTGACCCCCCCCCCCTATATTCCCTCGTGAAATTAATAGATACTCCCGAATTGAAATGCTACCTATGCTAATTTTCAAAATAAATCACGACGCTGACGAGTACTTCATGTACAGTATGTTTTAATTAATTTATGTCATGGTATTCTCAGTAACAAAATCAATTAGGAGATTATTACATGAAGCACGGCACGCACGAATAGGAGCATATGGCGAGGAGCGGCCAATTATGTTTATATAAAAAACCAAGCCTATATATATGTGTAACCACAGTTTTAAAATTAAGCAGTGCCCATTTGAATATATGTAAAAATGATGAAACTCTAGTAGTAAAAATAGATTTGAAAAATCAGTAGGTGAGCTCTTAATAAATAGTACCAATAATGGTGCTAAACCAAACTGTCCTAGATGTTTTTATATAGTTTATAAGTTTTAGCATTTCACCATAATCTCATCTGATATTAAATGACGATGTGGTCTCAGATAGTAAACACGTTAAACCTAGGTGGGGACTGGCTCTCAACTACAGCTGCCGGAAAAAAACAGCAGGTGCTTGGGGATAGATTTATAATTTGATGGTTTTAGCTAGTCAGGCGAACTTAGAAAAAGCCTTACCATGGTATGGTGTCATCAGGATATTTTCCTTCACCGTGCGCTTCGATTCAGTTGCTAGGATTCGAACCCACATCCACTGACGCGGTGTCCAAATACACTAACACCTAAGACCAGTAAGACCAGTGTTCAGTTCAGTTTTTTTCGAGCTGACTCTACGCTATTGTGCTGACTGACCTTCATAGCTTAACGTACATTTCCCATAAACTTATATTACCCATGTACGAAAGTTAGGTGAAACAGAAAGTAAGCTAGTAAAAAAAGTTTATTGTTGACTCGTTCTCTGAAAAAGCAAGTTATTAAGTTGTTATACGAGTGAGACACGAAATTATAGCATAGCATATTACCGATTTGCCGGATTGCAAGTTTAAGCGCCATGTCAAGCGGGTTTTGTGTCAAAAGGCTACTATAGAGTAGATCAACATGTGAACGATTGTGATGTTTAGAATTAACTCCTACCTTGTGCATAAATACGATTGTGACATGTAATGTATGTATTCTAAATGTGTTAAAAATATAAACCAGGTCGAGTTTCTTGCCGGTTTTTCGTCTGAACCGGTGGTAGTTTTGACGTTCATAAGCGCCTTCTTAGGGCCTAAATTGAATGAAGTATTTTTGATTTTGATTAAAATTATTATATTATGTTAAAAATCGTGTTTGTTCAGAATCATTAGTAATTCAATATTATTTTAGACAAAAAACATACGTTACTAACGAGTGAAATTCACCTTCGAGGTTATATTGTTTTTATGTCTGTAATTAATTCGATGTAGGAGAGGTTTGTTTACTCGGGTTTTATAATAAAAAGAGAAATTCATGTGAGTAAAATGAAAGTGTATTTTCACAGTTTTTTTTTTATAGTAGCACGGCAAAATGACTGCACTATGCCTAATGGTAAGCAGAGACTCGCAGAAGTGAATCACTATGACGCGCTTTTTCGCCATATGTATGGTGGTTGCGACCCAGTCAGGCTGTAAAACCCTACCACCCCGCGAAGTTAATTCGCAAATCCATAAAGGAACTTAATGTAATATATATATTAGTATTCGATATCATGTATCATATCATCATGTACTAGAGTTTTTGGCGGGATATTGGAATGTCATGTAGTAGATTTTATATTTTATTTATAATCTTGTGTTATTTGCCTCTATATTTTGTAATGTTTGTGGTGTTTTACCCAATATAGTTTGGTTATTATGCACAAGTGGAGTGGATGGGAAATAATAACACGGAGCATGGATTCTAACTTACCACAAGAACTCCCTGGAAAGTTGTAACAAGACGGTCACCATCTTGTTAGTTCATTGAAATGGTCGCAAGAATATATCATACTCGACAATTACAGTAATAATCTACTAGAAGATTGGTTGTCAAAGATAAAAATAAGCAAAAAAATGTACTAGGTTGTGGACAACATATTTGTAATCCACGTTCAGTAATCCACTGTTTAACGTTTTTCAAGTAAATAACGTAAAGTACGTTTTTTTTTTAATGTAACTTATGTGCTACCTTGTTTATTAATCCCTGTGGAAAAGGTCAAATAAATTGTTATGAGAAAACCGTTTGACAATGGAAAAAGTTCCGAGATTCTAAAGGGTTTTTTTCATATGAGTAGTGTATAAATAAATTTACTGCAAGTTCTCATCAATAAGATAGTATTTTATGAGAGTCGGATGTTAAAAATATAGCAATTATTTTTGATATTTAATAAGATATTAAATCATAAGGTACATTTTATTGAAACTGACTTTTTTTTTTTCTCGAACTGCCTACGCTATTGACCCGGCAGGGTCTTCACAGCTTCACCGGACTACTAAGGTTGGCGCTTAAGGCACGCAACCGATTTGGGTTTTAGGTAACATACACAAGGGTGCACGCACACCTCGGCTTGGGCTGTTACCTGGAAAAAGACGCGTCTGTCCTAGCTAACTATTCTAAGCTATTCATACATATATACATTTGTGAACCATACAATCGAAATTGCATGATTCACAAATGAATACGTGTATATCGGATTGAAACGAACTAAAACTATTCGATTCAGTTCGATGAGGGAAAAAAAAAACCCTCCCACCATGTGTATATATGTGCACGTGTGTGAGAGATGATCTCATATGTGTGTTCAAGTGATGTAGGTGAGTCACTGTATCGCGATAATAATATCACGAGGGCTCCGCGCGGGGACGACCTAGGCTCGAGATATCACTGAGAACCGCGATGTGTGCGGGAGCTAAAAAGGATCGATTACAAAAGCGCGGGCGCAACACGCATTTAATAAGATCGAATTTAAATTTACTTAACGGCGACGGCGCGGCGCCGAAATCTAAAAATAGACATAACAAAAATTATTATTATTTAACGGTTGTTTTAGGGGAAGATAGACGTAAATACGCGATTTACTCTATCTTATATGAGTTATTTATTTTTGAAGGCTGTCCGAGCGAGCCGTTGTAGTGTAGC